>JAOUQZ010000041.1:8340718-8354263 GCA_028564935.1 Neosilurus hyrtlii
ACCATGGTTCTCAGTCGGAAAAGGGTGGAATGCACCCTCCGGGTCTGGAATGAGGTCTTGCCCCAAGTGGAGGAGTTGAAGTATCTTGGGGTCTTGTTCATGAGTGAAGGAAGGATGAAGTGGGAGATTGACAGGCGGATGGGTGCAGCCTCTGCTGTAAAGTGGAGCTTGTACTGGTCCATCATGGTGAAGAGGGAGCTGAGCCAGAAGGCAAAGCTCTCAATTTACAAGTCAATTTACATTCGATTTACAAGCTTTGGGTAGTGACCAAAAGAATAAGATTGCGAATACAGGCGGCTGAAATGCACTTCCTTCGCTGGGTGGCAGGTCTTTCCCTTAGAGATAGAGTGAGAAGTTCCGTCATCCGGGAGGAGCTCGGAGTAGAACCGCTGCTCCTTCGCGTTGAGAGGAGCCAGTTGAGGTGGCTTAGGCATCTGATTAGAATGCCTCCCGAACGTCTTCCTGGTGCGGTGTTTCAGGCATGTCCAACTCTGAAGAGACCTCGGGGCCGACCCAGAACACGCTGGAAGGACTATGTCTCTTGGTTTGTTTGGGAACACCTTGGCGTCCCCCCAGACGAGCTGGAGGAAGTGGCTAGGGAGAGGGATGTCTGGACCTCACTGTTTAGGCTGCTGTCCCCGCGATCTGACCCTGGAAGAAGCGGAAGAAGATGAATGAATGAATGGCTACATACACATAGTATCCTCACAGGTTACAGCTGATTGAGGTACCTCACAGCAGTACTCGGACTCACTTGAAGTGTCCCTGCAACATCAGTTGCCTTATAACGGGGATTTTTCCAATAGTCTGCTTGACAATCTGAGGACACTTGTCAGAGAAGCACAGGTCAACCTGGGCCAACTGACGCTGGCTAAGTCTGCCATCAGATTGACCCTCACTACGACCTCTTTAAAAGTCACACAACTCTTTTGCTCCAGGAGTTCACAGAATAGATAGTTTCCCTAAACAACGTACATACTGTAAACTAAAATAAAACTTATACAAACAAACTAATAATGTCTTAACAAGTTTGATTAGATGAGTTTCACAGATTAAACGGTCTATAATAAAGGATGCCTATATTACTTTTGATATATCTGTATACTAATTACTTATGTTATTTACTTTGATGGTCAGTGGTCATCATGTTTTAACTGTTAAGGCTGATCATGATCTATTCATCTCCAAAACAGCAGTTCTTGTGGGTTTTTCCTGGTATGCAGTGGTAAGTACCTTCCAAAGGAGGTCCAAGAATGGACAACCAGTGGACTGGCAAGAGTATCATAGGTACCCGAGGCTCACTGATACATCTGGTCTGATCCTACAAAAGAGCTACTGTAGCACAAACTGCTGAAACTGTTATAGTAAAGGTGTCAGAACACACAGTGTGTATGGGCTACCTAGCTGCTGACTGATAAGGTGGCGTTAATTTAATGGCTGACTGGTGTATGTGTGTATGTGTGTGCATGTGTGATTGTCAGATGGGAGCTTCTCAGCTTCAAACGCAAGGGTTACCATGATCAAAGGCAGCATTTAGCACTGTGTGTTGCTATCACATCACCGGCAGCTCCACAATCAGGAGCTCCAATTATAGCTTTCAAAGAGGAAGTGGTTTTCTGTGTGTCTCTCTCACTGTTTTCTTTTCACACTGCAGCCTAGTGTCTAAACACATGGATTATGTGCACTGCACAGAAAGAGTAACCCACATCTTTCCTTAATCAGATTTTTATAAACAAATGTTTATTATTTGTATGTGATCCTGCAGCTTCTATTTTATTATGTGTAGACATTGGCTTAAGAAGTCTGTATGTCAGGGGTGTCAAACTCATTTTCACTGAGGGTCACATCACTAAATTTAAAGGTGATCGAGAGGTGAATAATAACTGAACATCTGTTCTAAAAGGGTAACCATGAAATCTGCTTGGAAAAATTATTTGTGTAGTAGGCATTTGTTCTCTTTTACTTTATTCTCTTGCATTATCTGACAACACTTATCACCGACAAGCTAGTTTACTTAAAACAGGTTGTCGCCACCTAGTGGAAGGATGATGAATTAGGCCTCAAGGTAATGGCTGATGCAAAGAATGTACGATAATCATGTTCTTTGAAAGTGCTTACGGGCCACGTTAAATGAGTTGGTGGGCGAGATTTGTCCCCGCAGGCTTTGACTTTGACACCTATGCTGTACGAAATTCCTTTGGTTTCAATCCGAAGCCTTTTGTCTATTATACAAAGGATATTTAGTGGAGAGGGTATGATTAATTCTGAAGAATAATATCACCATAATGCTAGTTCTATTGTTCGTTATTTGGTCTTTGCACTTTAAATGATACTGTAAGTAGCCAACACTGGTTAGTGACAGGGGGAAGAAACCAAACTACTCAGAGGAAACCCACTCAGGGAAAACATGCAAACTCCACACAGAGACGTGCTGCCGAGCCCGGGACTCAAACCCAGGACCTTATTTCTGTGAGGCGAACGCGCTAACCACTATGCCACCATGCCGCCAGGTTTGACCTTTGGTATACTTAAATTGAGGGTTTTTTTTTAATTCGATTTTGCAATATGTAGTTGACTTGTGAATGATGCAATCGTTGTGGTGTTTTACTATTGTACAGCGGATAGTTTTATTATCTGCAGCATAACACTGTGCCAAGCTCCAGTTGTAAGCTAGGATATAGTTGCACATTTTTCAGGGCTAATTCTGAAGCTGAGGTGATGTGATTACTGAGCAAATGTCTTGGCGTTAAGCTCTTTTCTGATATGATTACTGAGTGAATGGCTCAGTGATGTGCAGTGTTCTGTAGTGGAATTGATTTACTTCTGGAGCATGGTGAGCCAGCGGTGGCAGTGAGTCATTTCATTTTCAGCAGGTTCCAATACTATGCCCTTTAAAAAAAAAAAAAAAAAAAAAAAGATGGAGTGAGAGACACAGAATAGCATGTGCATATGAGCACATACTTGAAGGACAAAAGACAGATGTAACTTTACTTTTCCTCTTACTAATGAATCACAGAAAAGCTATAAACTTACTGGTGCTTCTTCCACTCATCCACCTGCCCTTACACTTGATCTCACTTCTGTCCCTTTCATTCTTCATCTTCTTTATCTGGTTTAATGTGACTACATGCCTCTGCAAACTTATCCCTATTCAAGGCTGATGTAAGGGTTATTGACCTAATTATGATCATGTTCCCAGAATATTAAATAGATATCCGATGCTGTGGACCCACTAAGTCTGTGAAGAAATCTACTGATTTATTTTAAAACATTTTAAATCTAAACTTATATGGCCAAATATTTGGTGATACATGACCTCTACACCTATATGTGGTTGTTCCCCAAATTGTGGCCACAAAAATGGAAGTGACCCAAACCCTTTCTATTAGGACAATGCCCCCGTGTATAAAGCCATGTCCATAAAGTCATGGTTTGCCAAAGTTGAAGTAGTGGAACTCAAATGTACTGCACGGTACCCTGACCTCAAACCCACTGAATACCTTTATGATAAACTGAAACACTGACTGCACCCTGGGATCCCCATCCGACATCAATGCCTGACCTCACTAATGCTCCAGTGTCTGAATGGATAAATCCCCACAGCCGGCGGTGACTAAATCTTTGATTGGATATTCCACGAGCACGTGCGGGTATCCTGCTCAAATGTCCCAAAACATTTGACCATATAGTGTACGCATGGAAGATAAATATTCGATTAAAAGATGACAGTCTTTATTTCAGAACAACAACTGAAATAGGAAACTCAAATAGTTTACGATTGTATATATATGATAATCTTTTGTTCACCAACCTTTGACTGTATAGTGTATAATATATATTCTATATTATATATTCATATCAAATATTGTTTCTAATAATAGTAAACACTGTTGCTGCTATTAGTTTAGATCAAGCACAAACAGTTTGACTTTGTATAGAATGAAGAGGGTATGCACTATTTATCTTTTCCATTGGAGAATTGGGAAAGTGTTTCTATAAAAACTGTATCTACTTACTCACTCATTTTGTGAGCTCCTATCTCAGGCAACACTGCGCGATACACTCGGCCAACACACACACATTCACAATCACATCCACCCCATTGACAGTTCAAAACAGCCAATTAGCCTGAAATGCATGTCTTTGGACTGTGGGAGGAAACCAGAGTACACAGAGGAAACCCACGAAAGCACAGGGAGACAAACTCTACACAGAAATACCTGAGCCTCGGCCGCTGAGGACTCAAACCCAGAACCCTCTTGTTGTGAGGAGGACGTGCTAACCACTATGCCAATGTGCAGCCTAACTACATCTAGTGTAGTTTTAATTGTAATAAAACTCTAATAGTGATACCTATCTACAGCTTGACATCAACTTTAGCATTCCCCATTGTCTCTCTCTCTCTGTCTCTCTCTCTCTCACTCTATCAGTTACAGTTAATGATATCCACTTTCTCTCGTTTACTGAGTTGTACTAGCACTTTGTGAAAGAGTAAAAAGCACTTCATAGTGCTGTTAGAACATCAGTAATCAATAGTTTCGGCTGCCAGGCGGTCTGGGATTGTGTCTGGCTCATGTCTGAAAGAAAAGAGTAGATCAGTTTATCCCAGTACCAAGTGTTTCAGAGAACATTACATATACTGAGCAAATCATGCTAAGAGTAAATTAAACCACTTAATGTTTAGTTACTGTGTTGCTGACACATCAGTCACTTTCTTTCCATTCTGCACCCATGATGCTATCTTACTGGTTTTGGTTACCATGCATGTTTTACCCTCTCAGGCCCCTTGCACAACCTGTTCTCTTGACAATTCTGTGGCCCGATGCATGAACCTGATAATCCAGTGCCTCAGTGGAATTTTCTGATTAATAGGAGACATATTTATAAAACCATCATTACCTAAAATCAATGTCTAATCCATATTGAACAAGAAATTTGCAGATTATTGTATTCAGATTCAGTTTTCTAATTTTTGAATGTGTGAATCTGTGGGTAATCAGGTTCATGCACGGGGCCACAGAAATATCCATTCACTCCTAGAAACTATCACCCCACTATCACCCCACTATCGCCAAGTTGTCACTGCAGTCCCCCCCAGTGCAGTTGACAGGGTTATCAAAGGCCAGCCATGTCTCTTACTGTCTGTGGCATGTAAAAGAACCATTGCTGTCCTTCGTAAAGAGTAGGCCTTTGGATTGCCATCACCGTCTTTCTGTGCTGCGATGGCCTGCCGAGCTGTCCAGGGTGTACTCTGCACTCGCCCAGAGTTGGCTGAGATGGGCACCAGTCTCCCCGCGACCCTAATTAGAAAATGAATGAATGAATGAATATATACACACTACCACTTGTAGTTGATAGATTTTAATTAATAGATTGTAAGTATCCAACATGCTACAAGATACAAAACGTTCTAGTAACACTTGCACTGCATTCTGTGTTTTATACAATGACTACAACACATGATTCACTGTTTCAGACACTTTGGGATAGTTATACACAATAATGCACTCTAACTTTGACATTTCGAGATTGTAGAGTCAGTTTGTTGAAACAGTTCTGCATTCCTGCTAGACAAGAAGCCAGAATGTGGTGCAATGTTCCTGAGAACTGCCCTGAGAGTTGGTAATCATGGACTGCTGATGTACTTGTAGTTTCTAATGATAGCTCATTGCTAAGGATTCTTCATATGCTTGTTGTCACCAGTAAGAAGGGCACACACACACACACGCATGACGCACACGTGCACACACACACACACACACACACACACACACACACACACACACAGACACACACACACACAAACTTATATAGTTTTTCTCTGTCTCTTTCCTGCTGCGCCACCACCTGCTTGTTTGTTAGTGCTGGGTCATCCAGGCCATCAGTCTCTTTTTCTGTCCAAACACAGGCAGGATTGGTGACTGATGAAGGTCACATTGACTGTGCTGACTTCAGTGACTGTTCTGTAATCATTTGGAGGCCAGATTATTAAGGCTGAGTCATTCCTGCTGAGATGCTGACACTGACCCCAGGCCTGTTTGAGTAAAATTCATAGCATGAAAGCACTGTAAACAAATTATAGGCTTAATGCTGAAAAACTTTTTTGATACTTGAAGGTTTTGCACTGTTGCTGTTTTTTTTCTTTTGCTTTTTTTATTTCCAAAAAATGTTCTGTATTGTCCATCTGTACACCACTGTCTTTTACTTGACTTTGACTTTCCTCTCATTTATCTTCTGTTCAGGCTTATCTTGTCCTCTATTCTCAGTTGCTGGTAATGGTGTGTGGGTAGACTTAACCATTAGTGCTTTGTGCCTCGAGTGAATTTCATACACTTCAAACGCATACACACACACACACACACACACACACACGTCAGAAGTCTGAGCTAATTAAGATACTCTGATACTTTATCAATAAACACTGCCAAGCACCATCACAATTACCTGGTAAGTATGCAATCAATACATTTAAAGTATGATTTTCTGGCTTAAGGTCTAATTAAAGTTAAGGTTTTTAGCCGCCATGTTCTCATGTATAGTTAAAAATAATGTTGGTTAGTTTTCCATTCTCTTTGGATAAAGTGATTGCGTGACAATATTTAGTATGTCCATTCATTGTCCAACATTGTCCCCTCTTCACTACCAGAGATGATGTTAAATACCTGGATAACTCACCCTTACTTAAATTCTTAGAGTGTGTGTTGCAGTTTATATATTGCTCATCCAAAGCTGTGAAGAGCTTCTTTTCATTCTCTTACACCTCTATGAGGGTGGCACAGTGACAGAGTGGTTAGCATGTCTGCCTCACAACAAAAAGGTTGTTGGATCTTGCATGTTCTCCCCATGCTTCCTCTGGATAGTCTGGTTTCCACTCACACACCAAAGACATTCACTTTAGGCTAATTGCTTGTTCCAAATTGCCCCTAGGTGTGACTGGGAATGGTTGTGTTTCTTGGCCCTGTGATAGATTGGCGAGCTGTTCAGGATGTATCCCGCCTTTGCCCAGAGTCAGCTGAGATAGGCTTCAGCCTCGTCATGACCCTAGCAGGATTAAGAAGTTTGGAAAATTAATCAATAAATGAATGCCTTTATGATTGTTTGTTTGCATGCCGTGTACTGTTCATTGTTGAGGTTGCCATGTTAGTTGAATTTCTAATCATCTGCATTGCTGGGGTTGAAGGGGATTGAGCTTGAAAGGCAAAGTTGTGTGATCACTATATATGGCATTGAGCAACTAAAGGACAATGTTTGACTTTGACATCCTCTGCGCTGACTGTGCAGTGATGCCTATGTCGGTATAACACGCTCGGCTGGCAGTTTTAGACCCTGGCTCAGAGTCAGAGACAGCTGTGATCTGGCCGAAGCCCCACAGCCTAAACAGCTTGCTAGTCGCAAATGTCTATGTACAATGATGACTCGTAAGCATAGGAAGAAGCCAAGAATCCCTTTTTAACAGAGCTCTCCTTGCAGTTCAAAATCCAGCCATACTTTTCATTCATCCAGGTGGATAATAATAATTCTAGCTGAACTGGAATGTTCCAGTAGTCTAGCACCATCAAAGTGCAAGTATAGGCTGGCCATTTGTCTGCATGCTGCCTTTGTATCAAATGCAGAGCTACTGATGACTCTCTGGTGGTCTGTACGACCCCCACCACCAAGATCAAGTAAAGTATAAATTAGGTCCCTTGTAGAAGGACTGCTACATGATAGCAGCAAAATAGCTAGCATTTCCCGTGCATGCTGCACCCACTGCTTTCCTGGTACTCAGGACCCTGATTTTAGGAACTGTGAGTCACTGTGATTAAAGTCACAGTGAATGCTAAAGATGAATGTCATTGCCATTGCAGGCCTTCACAGATCTGTGGGTCTCCTTAGGTCTCACAATTAAATCACTTCCTTCTTATAGACAACGATGTGCCTTATCCCCACCATGGAGGCTGGTGAGGGGACCTTAAGGACCTATTTCTGAGCCAATTGAGTATCTCAGAAAACTGCCAGTTTGCTTACAGTAACAAAATATATGCTCTGGGAATAAACCAGGCCAGATTCTCGGGTGATGTTGTAGTTGAATCTGGGACTTCTGCCCAAGCTTATATCCCCAGCTGAGCCTGTTTATTGTCCTTTCCTCCTTCAGAAAGGCCTTCAGAATTATTCTCACTGTGCTACATGCCCTGTAATATGATTTAGACCGGGTGCTAAGCATCTGATCTTTCTTACCAATTGGTTTGTCTTCTCTGGAGGAAAACACAGGGAGTGCCCTTGCAGCAGAGGCTGGTCCGTTTTGCGCTCTCATCATTCTGGTTTTATCTTGTAGAGATTCTACAAGGTTAGCGTTGTTAGCTAGGTTAACATGAGCAGATTTTAGGGTAGTCATTCTGTGAGTCCTGTTCCACTTCACATCATGCCCACTGAGAAGGGGTACGACAGCTGTGTGATGGTAGTGTTTATTGGTGCCTATGTCGAAACTTGATGTTATTGTGAGGTATTATAAAGCATGTATGTCCACAAGGAAATATCCACGACCTAGTTCATGTATACAGGGTTAATAAGACTTTATTATAAGTCTTATTATGTAATAAGACATGATGTATACAACTATCTTTGTCTAGTTACCTAATGCACCGAATTGAATAAATATGTGTTTGTTATATTTTTGTCAGATAAGGAAAAGCAAAGACTATGAAAAAGACTGGATGTCTTTTTAAAACGGATAAGGACGATGACCAGCTGCAACCAGCAGGAAGTTTTTTATTCTCTGGAAGCAATTTAGGATTTAAGGATTATTTTGATATCAGTAGGTCAGCTAACTACCTGGGTTCATGTGCGGCTTTCTGTTTGACTCAACATCTCCTGTTCTTGACTGATGGCATGCATATGCAGACTGTAAAACATTGCTTAGTGTTTGACTATTTTGTTCTTTATCTCCCTGAAAGATGGCATGATAGGATGATATCTACTGTATGTATTACTTGCCTCATCTGTATCCATTGCTCACCAAATTCATATGTGACACCCTTTTGTGTATTGTGTTTGTACACAAATAATAATAAAATATGCAAAAATGCACCTCAGCTGGCACAGCAATACTAAACAAAGAAGTATCTTCCAGCAGTCAAGCAGCTGTCAGCTTTATGGGGAAAAAGTATTTTAGTACACCAGCACTAGCAATTTTCACACATGAATGTGCACTGTGAGAGTGTTGCTCCCTTCTCAAGACATCACACCCAGAATAGCACTGGAGTTGTGTGCTGCCTGGATCTGTCAGAGCTCAGCACAGCAGGTGAGAGGGGAGTTTAGCTGACAGTGTACAGAGGTTAGGATTCAGGATCAGTGCATAATGCAGAACAGGATGTGAGGAAACACTTGAAACCATCTCATCTTTTATTTGACAGGAAGCCATAATCTGTCGTTCTCCCCTTTAAGATCTGAGGCATGATGGCAATAATTAAGACTAAAGTGCCATTAATGAAACTGATAACCCAAAGACACTCCATTAATATCGTTGCCTCTGTCTGTTTCCCACCCTGCCCTTCTTAATCCAGTCTGCAGTTTCATTTATTATGGCAGTGTGCTCCATTCCATTGTCTATACTGGAGTAATTAAAATGAATCCCACCCAATCAGTATACTTTTGATTAAAATTTTCGTAGTGTAGAAAAACAAGGCCTTAGTGCTGAGTAGTATGAATGCTTTTGTTAATAAACTTGTTGAGTCGGTCTTTAAATAGCATGTCTCTGCTAATCTGTCTAATTCCTGTAAAGTATTGTTAAGTACTGCTGCTTTAAAATCATGTTATGTTCAACAAATCTTGAATAAAACAGTGAAAGGCCAAACTGGTTTGAGACGACAGGAGGCCTATAATAACTCAGATAACTATTTAGTTTAACAAAAGTGTATCAAAATGCCCAACACTTGAGGCAGATGGGTGACACCAGCAGAAGACCAAATCAGATTCTGTCAGCTTCTTCTTCTTCTTTTTCTTCTTCTTGTTTTGTCTTCTCCCCTTTCTCGCTATTATGCCAGATCTGGGTTCTGTATCTTCCTTCTCCAGTATATCCGATCTTGTGCATGCTCCTCCACTAGAACTAATGCTTTCATGTGTATTTTTAATGTTGTCCATCCACCTCATGCATGGTCTTTCTCTTGGTCTGCTGCCCTTAACATCCATTCTGTCAACAAAGAACAGAAAGATGAGACTGCATCAGGCATAGGCTCACTAAAACATGACAGATAAAGACTGGTCTGATAAATCCCAATTTCTTCTGAGACATGTATGTGCCAGGGTCAGAATTTAGTTCCATCACTACAAATCCATGCACCCAACATGCTTTGTGTCAACAGTCCAGGCTGGTGGAGGTGGTGTGGTGGAGTGGGGATGTTTTTTGCCAGATCCTGGGACCATTAATACCAATCAGTTATTGATTGAGTGTGACAGCCTTTTTGAGCATTGTTGTTGACCATGTACAGTACATCCCTTCATGCCTACAATTAATTCTTCATTTTATGGGTACTTCCAGTATGATAATGCATGGTGTCACAATGCAAAAATCCTTTCAAATTGGGTCGTGAAAATAACAGTGATTTCAGTAATCTTCAGAGGCCTTCAGGCCATCTTTTGGACGTGGTAGAATAGGAGATTTGCAACATGAATTTGCAGTGCACCTGAAAAATCTGCAGGAAAGGCTTGGAGAGTTTCCAAAGAGTTGTTTCCAACATCTTATAGAATCCCTGGCATAAAAAATTGAGATTGTGTTGAAATTTTTATTTTTGTGGCAGGATGACAACGTATAGCACGTTGCCATCCGATTTAGTTTGGGTACATGGGTACTGCCTCCTTAATTATCTAGTGGTTTCCAGCCAATTATCATTGTACCGGATGGACCATTCTGCCTCTAATGGATGTTTGTTTATTGGTTATCAGAGACTTTATTGGTGCACTGCGTGTGTGTGTGGGTGTGTGTGTGTGTGTGCATGCATGCGCACATGCATGCGTGTGTGTGGTCATGTCGGGAACTTTTGGAACAATTATCATATCAGAGTGCATCCATTTCATTATGGAGTTGATCATCTCTGTCTAGTGGTTTATTTGTCTGATCTATAATAAATTCTATCTGATGTATCCTATTCATTGGCTACATGTTTTGTGCTCTCATTTGATAAGAGTAAGAGGAAAATAACTCTAGTAATTCTTTGGGGGTGCAATTCAGAGTGGAGTAGTGAAAGTACAGATAGTACAGGTGCTATATCTTTTAATTTTTCATCTTACACATGGTAACATGACTGCGTTTATAAATATTTATATATATTCATAATTTTATCTACTGTCAGTATCAGTGCACATGAATGCATCCGGGAAGAAAACTCCTTCAGTGGGAGCAAATTTCATTACAGGAACTAAAGTCTTCCTTTTACTTTCCAACACTGTGAATAGGATTTATATTGTCTACAGGTTTCTATTTTGTCTGTGGTCCTTGAGATTTTTTTTTTCACCTTTCTCTCTTGCAGACTAACCTCATTACGTGCTTAGCCCTGTGGGGGTTTTCCTGTCAACAGAAGGACTCCTTTGATTGCCAATTTTCTTTCTAGTTATTTCATTAATGCCTTACACTGACAAGACCTGACTGCCTGCCTTCACCTTCTGATTATTGCCTGCTCTTTTGCATTTTCATGTGTGTTATCCGCAGGGCAGAATGGAAGAAAATGGAAGAAAAATTATCTGTTGTCTTTACTGGATGTTTTATCTGGTAGAATAGCTGTGGATAGAATCTTGTGCCTGATACTAAGCTACTGCTATGTATGATATGTTGTTTGTGATTTTGAATCACAGCAAAATCTTGCCAGACTCAAACTGTGTTAAAAGCAAACTCATGAAAGCTGGTGATATGGACATGGGCTAGATTCCCCTGCATATGAAATTAATGTTTATTTAAAGACAATAAGTGATGACAATCTTAATTCATCTTAATTTATTTATTTGCCAAGCTGCTTCATCCTACTAGGTTTACGGGGAGGTTGGATCTCAGACGACTGCACAAAGGTGGGGTACACCCTGAACAGGCTAAGGTCACATGATGTACTAATGCAAGCCAGGCTGCATAGGCTTGATATTGAATATGCTTGAGTTACAATCAGAGACTTTTATTTGATTTATTATATAAGCTCGATTATACATAGCTAGTGAACTTATATCATAATAAAATAAGCAATTAAATTTAACAAGCTGGCTAGTGCCATACTAAGGGGTTTGGAACAGTTAAATATAAATTGCTAACTGAGACGTTTGTATGGATTCCTCTTGTAATACAAGCCTGTTTTAAAACAATAATGCATGGTGTGGATGTTGGATAGAGTCTCCAAGGTTGCTTCCATAGTGATACCGTCAGGGTTGACCACTTTGGTTACCACACTAATGGAAAAGGAAAAATTTTTTTTTGTATATGTCCATTGTGCAGCAACCACACCCAACTGGAGTTACTCTCGCAAATGTCTGGCTAACTTTTATGATATAGTTTATTTGTACATGGCAATGCAGAAAAGCTCTTTATGGTATTTTACTTCCAACAAGCTATTTGGAGCTGGTTTCACTTCATAACATGTCTTTGTAACAACAATAATTCTGAGCTGTATTCACCAGCCAAAACCTGCAGTTGCAACAAACTTCTCATCTTTACATTTTGCTTTTGATATCCTGACTATGAGTGGCATGATGGCTAGTGGTTAGCATATCTGGCTCACAGGAAGAAGGCCCTGGGTTTGAGTCCTTATCTTTCTGTGTTAGACTTTGCATGTTCGTCTCCCTGTGTTTGCATAGGTTTCCTCCTGGTACTCCGGTTTCCTTCCACAGTCCAAAGACATGCACATTTGTCTAACTGGCTGTTCCAAATTGCCCCTATTGGTGGATCTAAGTGTGAATGGTCATGTGTGTTGGTCCTGCAATGGACTGGCGAGCTGTTCAGGGTCCGTGTTGGCTCAGATAGGCTCCAGCTGTCCCGTGGCCCTAGTAGAATTAAGCCATTCTGTAAGTGAGAGAGTGAGTATCCTGACTATGTAGTCCAGTCTTGGCATCCACTCATTAAAACCCAACACTGTGACCTGTGGATGTGGGAATCTCATGACCCAGCTTTTGGTGGCCTTTGGGCAGAGTGTGAGTGTGGAAGCCCTTTTCCATGCGGAGGTTTAGCAGGGAGTCTTCACTCAGCAGGCTGCAAAACCTGCCACATACTATATTTGGTATTTGGCCGTCTTAGCTGCACACAGCATTGTGTAAGACATTTATTGTAGAGGGGTGGTGTGAGGGAGAGATGCAGGGAACATATGTCACTACTGATTGCAATTTAACACCATGTCTGGGCAGCTGAAAGATGGTGCATTCTAAAAAGGTTGAAAAGGTTTCTAGAGAGTTAACAGATTATTTGACTCAGAGCCCCCCTGACAGAGGGAATAAGACTGCGAATGCACATGTCTGCCAGGAGTTCTGTGTGTGTGTGTGTGTGTGTGTGTGTGTGTGTGTGTGTGTGTGTGTGTGTGTGTGTGTGTGTGTGTGTGT
>JAOUQZ010000041.1:8355606-8366497 GCA_028564935.1 Neosilurus hyrtlii
TGTGTGTGTGTGTGTGTGTGTGTGTGTGTGTGTGTGTGTGTGTGTGTGTGTGTGTGTGTGTGTGTGTGTGAAGGGCACATGCTGGATGAGTGTGAAGTTAATGATGTGAATTCTGAAAGGGTTTCACCAAAGATAATTAGGACAGCAACACACACACACACACACACACACACACACACACACACACACACAAATTCAGAGTCACAAATATGACTTTGAACACAATCAAGCTGCTCACCACAGATAATCATGACACACACATGGACACTCACTGTCCTTGGGAGACAAAGGGTTTTGGTCCTGACTCAAATTAATTGAACCAATTAAGGATTTGAATTCTGGTGTGATGAGCAATTTCCATGCACACTCAGAGTGATGCGGGTGAAATGGAAAATGGGGTGAACAATGGACAGATGTCAAGCACTGTGTATGTGTGTGGGCGTGTGTGTGTGTGTGTACGAGAGAAAGAGAGAGTGAGAGAAAGAGACATACAGATACTACTGTAACACAGTCACACAACCTGCACTCCAGCATCTTGGCCTCAACATTCTCTGTTCCATCATTTTCGTCCTTTTGTTCTTTTATGTATACAATAGTAATAAGCCTGCCTAGACCCTCTTTCTTTATAATTAACATGCTCTGTACATGAAGTAATGTTCAGCATTTACTTCACCTTAAACAGAATTAGCCACACTTTAATGCAAAGTATGTTTAAATGTAAAAAGACTCCCCCCTCTCTCTAATGTATGGCGCAAAGAATCAAAGGAGAAGTGGGGGAAAACCGTTTCCAAACCCTTTACCCCATTGGTCTACTCATCTTTTCCAACCCCCTTGTCCCTCATGTTGTCATATTGTCTTATTTTTGTATTCAGTTTTCAGTATTCAGAGAGATTATTGTAAACATTTCTTTTTTGTTGAACCTGCTTTATCCTGGTCAGTCCATTTTAAACGAGCTTTTACCAAAAGAAGACAGTGGTGTTTCTGGATCATGTTCACATATGGCTTCTTTTGTGGATGGAATTGGGAATTGTATTCACATACAGTGATTTCTGGAAGTGTTCCTGAGCCCATGCAGCGAATTCCATGACAGTCATGCCTGATTTTAATGCAGTCCAACCTAAGATCCAAACCAATATTGATTTTTGGCCTCAACCATTGCGAACAGAGATTTCTCCAGATTCTCTGAATCTTTTGATATTATGTACTGTTCAAAACTAGGTTTATGTTTTTAATGAAATAGTAAAATGTCTTACTTTCAACATTGGATTTTTCAGCATGCTCTATTGTGAATGAGATATGGGTTTTTTGAGACATGCGAATCATTGCATTCTGTTTTTATTTACATTTTACACATCGTCTGTACTTTTTTCAGAACTGTGGTTGTACAAATTGCAGTAGTAGTAGATAAAATCACTGTTGTTTGATTCGAGTCACTGTGGGAATATCTGGCCAATTTGCATCCCGCATGTTACCCCACTTTCTCACATAAGCATAATTTCACTTAATGTCTTTTTACAATTTGTATTAACTACTTGCTGTGACAATAATTGTTTTATAGTAAAACACTTTATCCTCATTATGTTCCTGCATTTTGCATGATAAACCTGAGTTATATTGATGCCTGAATTTACATTTCTAAGGAGTCCTGCTCTTGGGATTTGGTTTCATTCAAATTTTGACCATGTGGTGCATCAACACACATTTGGTGGTATGAGCAAAATATTTTGTCTGAGCTCTATGCAGATGCAATTATACACATTTACTAAAGATATGAATTTTGTATTTTATACATACAGCAACTGTACTGATATGAAAAATGTTTTAGTGCAATCAAGCCCAACATTTCTTCTGTACCCTATGCAACACCCACCACACACACACACACGCACGCTGCCCAGATAGATTACACGGTTCAGTACACTACATGATATGCTGTGAAGGAAATGAAATTATACTCATTTTTAGGGAGTGCGATCTGTACACACACTGTAAGGTCGACCCTTGTTTAGCAGTAGACTACAAGCACTATGGAGAATTCATTATTTTAGTAGCAAATGCTACTCAGTCTAAGGCTCACCATGCAAAGATGATGTGTCAATCTTGTGTGGGGATGGGAGCATACAACAGCTGAAATGTTACTCTTACTGATTGATGAAAACAGGAAGGAAATCAATGTCAGGAGAATTGTGTTGAGAGAAAACTGCAGATATTGACTGAGAGTGTGTTGAAAAGAGTAGAGGATATAATCACACACTCATACATAATAGATTCAGAACATATAAGTGTACATCTTCTGCTTTGGATATTCTGTTTTTAATATTACCCAAAACCCTTAAAAGGGTTTCTCAGCATTCTCTGGTTCATAAAGACTCAAAGCTTCTTACAGTCCGAACAGTCTCGGAAAGAAAAACATTCTGTTGGAGCGTTCCTTCTGAGTTCTGGGATAAACCATAGAATTTTATTTTATTTTATTTTTTTCAATTTTCAAAAGTTACCCTTGTGTAGTTCGTAGGGTTTTCAGTTTGTGTGTACACTCTTCAAGACAACCAATGTCACTCCTGCTTTGTTTCTTGCCAGCATGTATATATGTGTGTATGTGTGCTGTACTTTATATATATTTTTACACATCCTCATGTTAAATTTGTTTAAAATGTATTTTAGTATTGTTAGTATTTAAGTAAAAGAAAATACATAAAATTCATTTTACTTTTCTTTCAAACCCCCTTGTCTAAGGTCTGGTATGAGGAATTAATTAGAGCTAACACTATGGCATTATTGCTTTAGTGTGCCATAAATAATGCATATGATTAAGAAAAACACTGCTCGGTTGTCTCTGTTACTGCAGTGTGAATGCAGAGCCAGAATAAAGTTTTGTTTTGTTTTTTGCTACATGCTGCATTATAATTCGGCAAATCCGCTTAATTATTTGTCTCATCAGACCTCTACACAGAATCCAGTAGCCTAATCTCCTCACTATAACACACACACACACACACATACACACAAGAACTGTCACATTGGCCAATGAATAACTTCAGCCTTGTAATAAATAAGGTATATGATTAAGTAATGTTTGGTTCCTCCCCATCCATCCATCCATTACTGTATCTGTACCACTTATAACTCAAGGATACAAGGGAGGCTGAAGCCAATCCCAGCTGACTTTGGGTGAGAGGTGGGGTACCTCCTGACCAGTTCACCAATCTATCGCAGGACTAACACAAACATCCATTTCCACTCACGTTCACACACAGCCGGTTCTGTATATCTTTAGACTGTGGAAGGAAACTGGAGTGTTCCGATGAAACTCATGCAAATACAAGGAGAAAACGTCATACAGATAAACCACAGTCAGCCACCAGGTTTGAACCCGGATCCTTCTTGCTGTGAGAGACAGGGCTAATCACTACACCAGCATGCTGCCATCATCATGATTTCGTTGTGGAAATAAATAAATAAATAAAAAATAAAGGAAAGACATAATTTTTAAATTACCTGGCGGCATAGTGTTACTAAAGCATAGTGTAGCACTAATGCTAACTCTACCGCTGATATAAAAATTTTTTTTATCAAATCTAAGATGTCTTGGATTTTTTTTTAAATTCAGCTGCAAAGGCATTATTCTCTATTACATCGTTCCTTCACATTCATTAACACCAATAGCAAGGAGTATCGATAACCTTTTGAGAAATGAAACCTTCTTTCATTTTTGTTCTGGCTCAGCTGCTCTGTATTTAAGTGGCTTCAGAGGTAAACAGATGCAGGTGTGCTCCCAGCCTGCCACACATACACACACACACACACACACACACACACACACAGTACTGAAATGGTAATGGGCCTAGACCAGCACCATATAACCATTATAACCGTTAACGTATCATACATATACTCAAATACAAGAAAGAGAGAGAGAGAGATTAAGCATATGATATTTATAGTTTGGTTTAATTTGAGAAAAAAAGTATTTTTTAAAACGAAATCAGTAAGTAGTGAAGTGCAATGAAACTGGCATGAAATGTGTGTGTGTGTGTGTGTGTGTGTGTGTGTGTGTATCTGAGTGCTCACGTCAGACTTGTGAAATGTCATGAATGTCCAGACAGTGTGTATTCTGTCAGAAACACTCAAATCCATACTGAGCCCCAAGGTTGAGAGAGAGAGAGGCCAGTGGTTTTGGCATTTCTTTACTTTATTTTTTGTGCGAAGAACTCTGCTTCAGACTTTATTGCCTTTTATAAAAATAGGTCTCTTTTTACTTTAGGCTATGGATTAATATTTGTACGCACACCAACATCAACAAACATCAAGGAGTGTCTGTTATATTATACTTTAAGAAACTTGGCAGACAATAATTAAATAATTATTTTGTAGCAGGAGAATAAAAAAGCTGTTGACATATGGAAGAGTGTGAGCGAAGAGGTAGTAAGATGAATTGTGGTGTGATAGGGACATGGCAGGTAGGTGAAGGGAGAATAAAACTTGGGGGGAAAATAGCAGCAGATAAAGGAAAGGACCAGAAAGCATCCACAAGCTCTGGAAAAATGCAATTACACTCAGGAGTGGAAACATCGATGTAATCAGGTGGCATTCCAAGCAGATGTAAGAAACATTTAACATGCTTTAAAGTATTAACAAGGGTTGTACGTGATTTCTAAAACCTCTCATTATGCTATGAACCCTGTCTGATGAAGGAGTGCAGATGTGGGTAGATCAGCACAGACATTTTTATGGCCACTGTCATTACTAAGTGGAATATCATGTACTGTAACCTTGAATAATTACCTAAAAGCTTTCTATTGAAGTGGTTTCCAAAGCAATGTTATTGGAAATGTATTGACAGTATATCACTTTCAATATCTTTCTTTTTGTCTCTTCATAGCTCCAACCCACAAAGAAGATCTTAACAGCTGCCCTGGAGAACTGACAATCGTGAACCATGCAACTCACCTCCCAAACCCTCTGTTTCCTTTTTCCTTTACTTGTTCTTATCTCTATCCCTGTCCCCTCAAATGCTAGCTCTCATGATGTACCCACCTCCAATGCCAACTGTTCCCAAAGTGATGTCTGCTCTAAGGGAGTGATCCTACCAGTATGGAACCCTCAGAATCCCTCAGTGGGTGACAAAGTTGCTCGCGCCATTGTCTACTTTGTGGCAATGGTGTACATGTTTCTAGGGATGTCAATCATTGCAGATCGCTTTATGTCTTCCATTGAGGTAATTACCTCCCAAGAAAAAGAGATCACCATCAAGAGGCCCAATGGTGAGACCTGTACGGCTACAGTGCGCATCTGGAATGAGACTGTCTCCAACTTAACCCTTATGGCTCTTGGATCTTCTGCTCCTGAGATCCTGCTCTCAGTCATTGAGGTGTGTGGGCACCATTTTGAGGCTGGAGAGCTTGGCCCTAGTACCATTGTGGGTAGTGCTGCCTTCAACATGTTTGTTATCATTGGCCTTTGTGTCTATGTGGTGCCTGATGGTGAGACCAGGAAGGTCAAGCACCTGCGAGTTTTCTTTGTGACAGCAGCATGGAGTGTCTTTGCCTATGTCTGGCTTTACGTGATCCTCTGTGTGTCGACCCCTGGTGAGGTGGAGATTTGGGAGGCTGTGCTCACGTTCCTCTTTTTTCCAATTTGCGTGGTGCAGGCATGGGTTGCCGATCGTCGTCTCTTCTTTTACAAGTATGGCCGCAAACACTACCGTGCTGACAAGAGCCATGGCATTGTGGTGGAGACAGAAGGAGGGGAAGAAGGAATAAAAGAGACAGCTTTCAACAAAATGGACATGTTGGAGTTGGATGGCATGGCAAGCCACCTGGATGGAATGCTGGGAGGGGAGGATGGACTTGGAGGACGTGATCATGAAGACGAGGCCAGGAGAGACATGGCCAGGACACTGAAGGAGCTCAAGCAGAGACACCCAGATAAAGACATGGAGCAGCTTATAGAGATGGCCAACTATCAGGTATGGCTAATTTCATAGTAGAGTTTAAAGCAGTGTTATTACAGGAGAGTTTTTTATAACTAAGTAGATAAATCATTGAAGAAACCTTTACACGAGACATCTCACAATAAGAAGCTTTATTTTCTGAAGGTACCACTGATTTATCTAACTAATCTTCTGAACTTATATGAAATAACAGCATGTTATTTCATGGTTTTACTCTCAGGTGCTGATGCAGCAGCAGAAGAGTCGAGCATTTTACCGTATTCAGGCCACACGGATGATGACAGGAGCAGGGAACATTCTGAAGAAGCATGCAGCTGATCAGGCCCGGAAAGTGGTGAGCAGTGGAGAGACACGAGAGCAGGAGGATGACCCCTACACCATACGCCTGGAGTTTGATCCTGCACACTACCAGTGCTTTGAAAACTGTGGACTGCTGAAACTCACAGTGGCGAGACATGGGGGAGATGCAGGATGCACTGTAAAGGTGAGTTTATTCAGAAACTTACTGTGTTACAGAATGTCGCTAAAAATTTGTAGAAAAATTGCAGTAGAACAAATATGACCGAAGAAAACACTGATCAGTCGTTCTGTTAACACCACCCGATTGGTCTACAGCTAGGCAGCCCCATACACATCAAACTGCATTGCACTGTGTGTTCTAACACCTTTCCATCATAGCCAGTGCTAACAGTTTTAGCAGACCAGACATGCCCGCCTTCCCTCCCCACACACATTAGGGAGCTTTGGGCGCCCATGTTCACTGGTGGTCATCCTTGGACCACCGTTGGAAGGGACTTGCCATGGTATAAAAGGACCTCCCACAGGCCTGCCATTTTGGACATGAATAGACCCATAATGAATAAATAACATTAAAAACATTTTATCCACCAACAGCTGAAGTGATTATCTTGATCTTGTTACAGCCTGTCAAAGGGAGGGATGTATTAGGCAGAAAGTGAAACTTTGACGTGTTGGAGGCAGGAGAAATGAGCAAGCGTGAGGATCTGGGTGACTTTAACAAGGGCTACATTGTGATGACTCAACAACTGTTCATCTCTAAAATAAAAGGTCTTGTGGGGGTGTTCCTGGTATGCAGTGGTAAGCATTACCAAAGCTGGTCCAAGGAAGGACAACCAGTAAACTGGCAGGTGTTTCATAGGTGCCCAAGCCTTACTAATGCGCATACGTAGTGAAGGCTAGTACGTCTGGTCTGATCCCACAGAAGAGCTACTGTAGCATAAGCTACTAAAAATTGTTAATGCTGGCTATGATGGAAGGGTGTCAGAACACACAGTGCCTGGCAGCTTGCTTTGTAGTAGCCTCAGACCAGTCAGGTGAGGTTAATGTAATGGCTGGTGTGTGTATGCAACTCAAAACCTAATTAAATATATTTTAACCCAAATAAAAAATAATTAGAAAAATCATGAATGTGGGCTCTTGAGTGGTGCATCGACAAGGTGAGTGACTATCAACCTGGAGTTCACAAGATTGATTCCAGCTTGATGCTGCAGCCATTCACGGCCAGTAATCCATGGGAGCTAATTGGCTGAGCTCTGAGGTGGAGGGAGAGATGGCATTTGCCCCCCTGTCACTCACAGCGATCACCATTCAATCCATTTGCGTTTGTGAGCTCATTCGTACAAAAGGGGCGGATAGCGCTTTCCCTCTGAGTGTGTTGGGCTATCACCAAATACACATGCGTGGCAGTTCGTAAAGAGGCAGGTGGCAGCATCAAATGTCATGCAGGGAGCATGTGCATGCTTACACACACACACACACACACACACACACACACACACACACCCACCCAGTTAGTGTTGGTTGTATGTGATTGGGGAAACACTTGATGGCGGGATGGGCTGGATACTGAAATTAGGGGAGAAAAAACTGGGGTGTTAAAGACGCAAAAGGAAAATCATGAAGGCTGAAAGCTGAGAAAGTTGATTTTTCCTATTACTTCTAATGTTCAATTATTTCTAGTTACTATTTCTAGCATACAAATTCTCATCATTTTTCTTTATAGTTCTTATGTATTTATAATGTACTGTATATACACAACTTGCATGTATTCATCAGCACAAGAGTTGTAGATGCACAGAATACTTAGTTGAACCTGTCCCTCTCCTGTGGATTTATTGCTTATTGAGATTATTCTCTTTCCCTCATTGACCTCTGACCTGTGTAACACCCTAGGTGAACTATCGTACAGAAGATGGCACTGCCAACGCTGGCTCTGACTATGAATTTGCTGAAGGCACTCTGGTCTTTAAACCTGGAGAGACCCTTAAAGAACTCACTGTGGGCATCATCGATGATGACATCTTTGAAGAGGACGAGTACTTTTATGTACACCTGAGCAACCCTCGCATTGTGGGTGGGACTGAAGGCCAAGTAGTGGATGGGATTGCTCCTGCTATGAAGGCAGCTCTGGGAGAAGCTCACACTGCCACAGTGACCATCTATGATGATGACCATGCTGGAATCTTCACGTTTGAGAGCGAGACGACCCGAGTCAGCGAAAGCGTGGGAATCATGCAGGTGAAGGTCCAGAGGACATCTGGTGCCCGGGGACTTGTTGTTGTCCCCTACCGCACCGTTGATGGTACAGCCCGTGGTGGAGAAGACTATGAGGAAACTTCTGGAAAACTGGAGTTCAAAAATGATGAGACCATGTAAGTAGGAAAATGCTGGTATGTGTTTGTGTAATTTTCTTTTGTCACATTTCCCGCAATTGTATACCCTTGGCTAATCCTTTGGTCCTGTATCCTATTTACTCTGTTGGTGTGCAGGTGTGATTTTTTTCATTTTATTTTTCATTTTTTATTTAAGTATGTTTGCTTGTATGGTTGGTTTTTTCGAGCATCTGTCAGAATTGTTATTGAGCCAAGACACTGTGGCATAAGGGTTTGGGTTATTTTTAGAATGTGTTCTTAGGAGACTGTGTGTGTGTGTGTGTGTGTGTGTGTGTGTGTGTGTGTCTGTGAGCTTGTGTGAATATGTATCAATGAGTAATGTTCATTCTCATCTGAAGGTGTAGACACTTTTCAGATAAACAGCAGATTCAGAGATACGGATAGAAGACTCAATTAGGTGAAAGTAGCAATATATTTTGTGTGTGATACAGGCAGAGTACCTCAAACAGTATAGATTATTGTGTGTGTACACATTAATTAAATGCTAGACTAGTTACATCATGTCAGCAAATAATCAGTGATCAGATGTTAAAGGAAGACAATTTAGGCTAAACGGAATTCAATAAATAGCTATGAAAACCACCTCAAAGAATAAGTAAATACAAAAATTGAGCAAAGATAAAGGAGATGTTTAGGTAGGCAGGCTTGGTCGGGGTAGGCGGGCTTGTCGGCGCTTTCTGAGGAAGTGCATCCTTTGTTTTGCCTTCCCCACATGGTGAGGGTTGTTTGTAGTCCAGGTGAAGTCAGCAGAGATGTGGACTCCAAGAAACTTGAAGCACTCCACCCTACCTCCTCTTACCAGTGTAGAGGGCAGAGTACTCAGTTTGTTTAGTTCTCTTGAAGTCCATTATCATTTCTAGTAAATTAGCTACTTCACTATTTAGCGTTATTTTTTATAATCAGCTAAATATACATTACTGAACACCACCATCGAATTAGAGGTCCGTAACTTGGAGTGTCATAAATTATTTGATCAGAAGAAAAAGGACTGGTAGGCATTACATTCATAAACATTAGCTTAACTATTTAATGCTTACTGTCAAGTTAAACAAGGCTGTAATTCAACAAGCAATAACTTGGATTACCTAATAGTAGCTAGAGTAAACAATAGCTTTATTGCAAATGAGCTAATGTTAGTGATTTAAGTCAATAAAAATATTAACTAGCCCTACTCCAATAATAATATATTAACTACACTTTATATAACATTAACCTAAAGCAAACATTGTTGTGCTATACACTATACTTAGAACATCAAATAAAAAAATGTGTGAAAATTAATTAATTGTAGAATTGTAAGACAGAACCTTTGAGTTCTTTGCCGGGAACAAACCTGACTTCACAACAATAGCACTTTTGCAACAGTAAACAGCATTCTCTTGGCATGATGTAATCGATATAAAGGTACAAAGGATTGCAGCACTAAAATGTAATGCCTTGTTTAGCTAGTTAGCTAACAGTGGTGAACTGAAGAAAAAATAAATGCCTCTAAACTAAAAAAAAATTACAATAATTCCTGTACACAACATTTTATTTGTTTAAAAAAGCCGTTTTTATTGCTTATGTAGATTTCTCCTTTATTTTATCCTGAATTAATTGGATCCTGTGGAGTAGTTGTTACTGTAGTAATGGTAAATGCATCAGTAAGAAGCAAGATGACCAAGGAGCTCTCCAAACAGGTAAGGGACAAAGTTGTAAAAACGTACAAATCAGGGTTGAGTTATAAAATATAAAATAATAAAATATGCAAAACCTTGAAAATCTCATGCAACACCATTAAATCCATCATTACAATATGGAAAGAATATGGCACCCCAGCAAACCTGCTTAGAGAGGGCCGTCTACCAAAGCACAGACTCAGCCAGAAGGGAATTAATGAGAGAGACAACAAAGAGACCAAAGGTAACCCGAAAGTGGAGACTGGTGTATCTGTCTATAGGACAACTCTAAGCCATACACTTATGAGAAGACTTAATAGAAGAGTGGACAGATTTTTTATTAATTTAACCATTTTTTTATACACTGTGGGCATAATTATTAGGCAAGTTGCATTTTTTGAGGATTAATTGTTATTGTACAACTATATAGTGCTCTTGGTCAATCCAAAATGTTAACAAACCCTCAAACCTGAACATTTAAGTAGTAAAAAGAGAAGTTTTGGCTTTCTTAAAAGAATATCTATATGTACACCATTATTAGGCAACTATTAGTGTGCAGAATTATTATGCAACTAAATGAAAACAAAGAT
>JAOUQZ010000041.1:8368850-8380459 GCA_028564935.1 Neosilurus hyrtlii
AGAGAAAGAGAGAGAGAGACAGAGAGAGATACAAAGAGAGAGTTAGAGAGATACAGAGAGAGAGAGAGAGTGTGTAAGTCAATTAATTAATTAATTAACAATTAGGCACCGAAGGTGAGGGGGATGTTGGTGTTTTTTGTGGTATATTTATTTATATATATCCTTTTTCAATCATGACAGACACAGATGAGCTCCCAGCCCAAAGCCTGTCCACTCTGAATAATGATTTATGAACCCAAAATAGCAGGTTTATCACCTTATGTCCATTACTATATACTACAAGGAAATGGCACGATCTGATTGGTACGTTGAACAGGCCAGACAAGACGTTGTTAGCTACACGTAGTCTCAGAGCTATTAGCTGATTCAAAGGGCAGTACCTACCTTGCCTCAGTATCTCATAAGAGCTTTAAAGGGCTGCCGTTTCACCACACTCTTAGGCTTTGCACCTGTCTGTGCAGGGAGCTCATCTGTGTCATGATTTAAAAAAAAATACATAAATGAATAAAGCATTTAAATAACATTCTAGTGTGCTTTTTTTGCTTAGGTGGTATTATATATTAAACAGTTATGCACCTCAGGCTCGCGGGATGTCACAAAAATTAATATTCATGTGCGTAATTGTTTATTATCTGACTCGCAAACTGCTTGGTGTCATACACCCAACATTATGGCATCTTTTGAAATTTTTTCTTTTTGGAATAGCATTTTGTTGAATTTCTAGGATTTCAGAATCAGTGGCAGACCTGTTGTGTGTTGTGTTCCTGGTATGCAGTAGTAGCTACATGGTAACTGGCAAGAGTGCCCCCGACAGTATAGCTCCCAGGATCAATAGGACATGCAAATCCTCCACCATGGTAAGGTCTCGATTCAAGGAGGGGCTTGCCTGCTTTACGTAGTGAGGTATATTTGTCACCTGTGCGCTCGAAGCTAAATGAAATAGATCATAAAGTGAGCTCAGTTAAAATACAAAGATTTGCATTAAATGTAATGGGCAGTGTGTTAATAATGCAACTATTTTAAACTGTGCTTTCAGGACATAGGACCACCTTAGGATAAATGCCTTGAATCACATTTACATAATAGATAATAAAGTAATATAGAATATAAAGTGCTATTCTCACACTATCATCAGATATGAAAACTTTCCCATTTAAAAAAAATCCTAATTTAACCCCTCAGTGTTTTATATAAAAGGTATCCAATCATTATTAGTATATACTATACAGGAACACTGATTGATCCAATATTAGATAAAAAAAAACAAAAAACACTTTGTCCTGAGTGGACGATCTTTTAATTCACACAAGGGACAGTTACGGTTTGTCACAGTCACTTGGAGCAGGTGGTGTCATCATTATCACACTTTATCTTGTTTTAGTTTGCTTTTCTTGTGTATTCGTGTAGTATATAATAAAACTTTGAATGAAAAAAACACCTTCATGGAGCATGGCTTACTTACATTTTTGTGTAGTATAAACTAAACTCTGAATGAGTATCCTCGAAAGGTGCCATTACACAGCACTTAGCTCAGAGCCTGCAGGGCTGACCTGACCTGCCTCTGTCATGGATAATCTATAAAAAGTCAATTTTCAGTTTGCTTTTCTTTATATTTTGTAGTATATACTAAAAGGGATTCAAAGAGATGTTAGTACATGACTCTTATACACATGTTTGCAGGTATGTGCCGCGTGCATCTGCCAGAGTCTAAAACAATATAAGAAATAAGCCATAAAAATGTTTTTTCGCTCATGTTCTCGTGTTGTAACTACTAAAATAATTATTTTCCTCAGGCTGTGTGGATATTACTGAATTCAATAACCCTACTATTTAATTATTTTTAATAGCCTGTTCAGTGACGTTAACCAAGCCTTCAGCAAATCATAGTTAATTATAGGCAGTGTTTGTGATTACTTTTAGGAAATTAATTAACATTCACAGGGGAAAAAAAATCATGAAAATGATTGTGTGCTATGGGAAAATTGCATAAAGCTGGTTGTGCTCTAATTTTAAAAGAAATTTTCTCTTACCCAGTTTTCAACATTCCAGCCTTTAGTTCCACGTGGTTCGCCTGTGTGGCCGCAGCTCGATGCTGCTTCCCAGACTCGTCTGAGTGCTTTTCTACTTGGCCATTCTGGCTTTAGACTGACATTGTGCTTAAATATGATTTATAGTGCAGTTATGGGAAATTGGATTAGGCAACCATAGAAGTACAGCACTAAAGAAAGCGAGTGATTGGAGCTGGCTATTAGAATTGACTTTGAGAGGATGTGATGTATTGTGAAGAGAACGAGGTTTGAAATAGCTTTTTTTTACGTGACAGATGACAAGTGCACACCAGTATCTGTTGCCACAGCAATGTTTCCAGTGGTGCATTGTGAAGTGAATGTAACAGCCATTGGTTTTGCTGTACAGAAAGCACAGAGAGAGAGAGAGAGAAAGAGAGAGAGAGAGAGAGAGAGAGAGAGAGAGAGAGAATATGATGCAAAGGACTGTTAATAGATCACACATTCAGGGTTTATCCGGAGTAGCAGGATTTGAGTGCACTCTCCCTCTTCCGTTGTTTCTTTCTTATTATCTTGCTTTGCTTGTGACTGTGCAGTAGGAAGGTGTATGATTAAGAGTCTTATCTTCTTGTACGACAAGTGAAATGTGTTACAATTAATTATGCTCCTCATCTTATTCGTATTACATCTTTTTATATCTCATTCTCTCTTTCCTTTTCTCTTTCTTCCTCATTTTCATTCTCTTTGTCTGTAATTAGTTGTAGAAGTCCTGGGTCAACCCCCGAGCTCTATAACGCTCTCGGTGCTATGTGGTACTGTGTTGATAAGTTCGTCATTACTCTCTTTATTCATTCTCTCTGCTCACCATAACTTGTAGCTCTCCATGTAGTACAGTAATTGTATTTTGAAAGTGATTTTTTTATGATTATAGGTATTGTTACAAAACCATTTTTTTAAACTACAGGCTCATTGTGCATGCCGGCAGCTGCAAAAGAAAGGAAAACTGTTTTCAAATTACAGTAAAAAAGAGACCTTGAAAGAAACCAATACTCAAAAGCAGAACTTCTACACTGGCTCTACAAACCAAGTTTTGTTGGACACATAAGTCACATACATTAATTGTCTAAGCCATGTAATCCTAATTAGGGTCACAGAGAGGCTGGTGCCCATCTCAGCTGACTCTGGGTGAAGGCGGGGTACACCCTGAACAGCTCACCAGGCCATCACAGGGCCCACACACACACAAGCATTTACACTCACTCGCACACTTAGGGGCAATTCAGAACCGTCAATCAGCCTATTGTGCATGTACTGGGGGGAGTACCAGGAGGGAACCCACGCAAGCACAGGGAGTGCATGCAACCTTCATAGAGAAATGCCCCAAGCCAGAATCAAACCCAGGCCTTCTTGCTGTGAGTCACATTAGCATAATTAGCCCAAGTTACAATTGATTTGATTTTACAGACAGCCAGGTCTGTATGTTAAATGCATAGCATTACACAGTTGTCATAATTTTACCAGAACAAACACATTTTCCCATTAATATGACAGAAGGGTGCATTCCCTTTTCCTCCTCTACAGAGTACAGTGAGACGCAAACAATACAATCAATACACGGGACAGTGAAAGCCAAGACAAGAGAAGCAATAAATATCTGTAAATAATTGACTGAAAGCAAAAATTGATTTCAGAAGCAGCAATTAGTATCATAATCTTAGTGTCCAGTAGGTGTGATTCTAAGTGCAGTTTGGTCAGTGATGGAATTGCAGAAGTAGCTGTTTTAATATTTGAATTAATCCAGGTATAGGGTGGCACAGTGGCATAGTGCTTAAAACATCAGCCCCACAGCCATAAGGTCCTGAGTTCAGGCCCTGTTTGAATGTTCCCCCCATTCTTGCCTGGGTTTTCCTCCATATGCATATGTGTAAAATGAATGCACATTAGGCTAATTGTATATTCTTGATTCCTATTCTCAGAATAGGAGAGTGAATGGTTGTGTCTGTTGGCCTGCAGTGGTTTGGCGAACTGTTCAGGGTGTACCCAGCCTTCGCCATATGTTGGCTGCATATTTGTGACGCTTAGACTGAAACAGTTCGGAAAATTAAATGAATTAAACTACAGTATAATGATTAGTGGGAGGAGCTGACAGATTGCCAGGATCAGGGAAAGTGACATGGCTCTGCCTTAGCCAGTCATGTACTCACATTCAGCAACAAGTTCATGACTTAAAGTAGGGGTCTGTGAATTGGTACACTGTGGGCCATTGTGGCTACAGTACCAAATCATTTGGATTACTAATCATCAGTTTAAATCACTGTTGGACCCTCGATGAAGTCGCTTAATCCTCAACAGCCCAACTGTTGGTGTTGGTAAATATAAAAGCATCTGCCAAATACAGTACTGTGCAAAAGTTTTAGGCACCCTACATTTTTAAGTATAAACTTTATTATAGTTTTTTTTTTTATTTTATGACTTGCATTATTGAGTCAGTACAAAGCAACATTTTAGATTTCCTACAACAGACTGTGACTGAAAAATTGGGATAAGATCAATAGATAACTGCGTACATATGTTGATGGAATGCTATACGAATATCATACTTAGCTTAAGGACATTTCATAAGAACAGAGAGGCGTCGTTAAATGCTGCCGCTGTAACATATGAGTCCATCACACAAGACGGATAGCCACTGCCACTGTGCCCTTGAGCTAAGCCTGTTACTGCTCTGGGACTGTCACTGTGCTCTGCGGAATGATGACACTTGTGTGTAAATGACACAATCAGGTAAGTGTCACCGTATCACCGAGCAGCGGGTGGGTAGAAAGTAAGTTCGAGGGTTTGAAATGCTGTCATGGAAGCTAAAGCAGTTTCTAGCAAGGTCCCTTGTCATCCCTTAGACAGACAGGGACAGTTTGAAGTGTACAGAAAGTTCTGCTGGGATTCTGATACTTAGGCAGAATTGTGCACCATTGCAACAGCAAACCTGACTCCTCTAGAGGACGACTCTGTAATGACAGACAGGAAAATACATGATGTGTGGTTAGTCACCGGGAACATGTTGCCCTACCAAGCTAAAATACAGTAGCTGCTTGCCAGTTTTACTATCCATCAACCAACTTATTATCTGGTTATAACTTATTTGATTTTAGCTGATCTTGAAGGTATTTTTCTGTTTCACTGATATATGAGCAGTTGGTACCAGCTGCTATTGTCAGGAACCACAATGGTTTCAATGTAATATTCAGCCTGTGGCTGTATTTGTATTATGCAAGTTATGCTTAAGCCTTAGGGCTGCTTTCACTTCCTTCTTAAATCTCTGAACTACTTTGATAAGGAACTGAAAGCAGCTTAATTAGCACAACAAGTGTTCATGAGGCAATGTTAGACCTTTGCATATATGTGTGAGCGAATGTGTAGATGGGTGCTGGGAATGAGATGGATTCAGACAGACAGTGGATCCTGGCAGAAGCAAAAATAAAGGAGAAACCAACACTGTAGATTAGGAGAGTGACAGAAATAGAGCAAGGATGTGCATTTCAAAAGGAATGAATTAGAATATTCAGGGTGCTGTGACTTTCACTTCAGTTTTTTTTGGTGTGTGTTATTTTTTAAAATCTATGAAAACCATATAATGTATTCCAAAAAATGGTCAAGTCTATGTATGTAAAGTGGATATAAAATAAATTAGCAGCATTTCAAAAGTTTTACATTTTGTTTCTTTGAACAGTACTGAATTTTTCCCGATCCAAGCCACACATCGATACCCCATAAATGCTGTGATTTAATTTTCATTTGAATGAAAGCGAGAAAAAGAGCATCTAATTAACCAAACTATAATTTCCTAATTTCCTGAGTATACACCCCAGAGTCAGTATTTGGTAGAAGCACATTTTAAAGCAACTATAGCTCCCACTGTTTTTGGAGATTTCTTCACAAGTTTGGCACTTGTTGTTATTTAAAGATTTTCCTCCACTTATTTTTAGAAGCTGGGAAAGGTTATGTAATTTTATTGATGGACAATTTCATTTCATTTGATGGACAACAACCTCCAGGTTATAGATTTTCAACTGGATTTATGTCAGTGCTTTGAATAGACAACTCCAGACCAGCCGTCTTGTTCGTAGCAAGTTACTCTTTGTAGCTTTTGCAGTATCCTTTTGTATCGTCCCTACAGAAGAAAATATCCCACCCATTCAACTTACAGCATAAACTTACAACCTCAAGTTTCATAATAATGATGTTTTTGTATTGGTGTTGGAAATCATGTTAAAAAGTTCTAATTTGGTTTTAATTTATCACAAAATATAACCTTCTGTCAGTTAATGGGGGCTGCACAGTGGTGTAGTGGTTAGCATGTCCACCCCACAGCAATAAAGTCCTGGGTTCAAGTCCTGGGCCTGGGCATTTCTGCGTAGAGTTTGCATGTTCTCCCTGTGCTTGTGTGAGTTTCCTCCAGGTACTCTGGTTTCCTCACTCAGTCTTAAGACATACACTTTAGGCTAACTGGATGTTCCAGATTACTCCTAGGATGGAGGTGAGTGTAAATGGTTGTGTGTGTGTGTGTGTGAGTAAAGGCTCTGCAATAGTCTCAAATTTCTTAATCCAGTAGTAATGTATAAAGCTTCCAAGCCTGATGTTAAATAAGTTGTATCATGATTTTTACCCAAATTAAGTTGCTAAAATGTCATGTAAATATCCAACCAACATTCACAGCACTCATCTATATTTATTAAATAGGCTTTCAAATCAAAAGGGGTTTTGAAACTAATATGAAGCAGATGGAAATGGATCAAATCAAATTCATGTCTTTTAGACTTCATAAACCAAGTTTACATTAATAGAAATGCTTATGTTTTGTTTGGTAATGCCATTATTTAGGTTATTTTCTTCAAACAACCATGACAAAACCCCTTGAATATTTGTTGTAATGTATACTACATGGGAACATTAACAAGAAATTTTTGTTTGTTTATTTATTTGTTTTTTTACATTATTAGTGTGACAGTGGTCCCGCCTACTCCATCACAGTGGTCACAGTGCACCATTACATGACATCTTTTGAAACTCATTCAAAGTTTGAAAAAAGTGAAGGCTATATTGCGTAGCTTTCTCTTTATTTTTCAGAATGGAATTTTGTGAATTTCAGAATCTGTAACTTTGGCAAGCATTAGTCCAAGTTTGTCAAGTGATACTGTCTATCACACTATTCCTGTGTAATACATATGCATATTCATTACCTGCAATTTAGAAAATATAGCAAGTGCACAAAAAATGAAGTTGTACATATGAATTTTCAGATTCTAACACAGAAATGCAGAAAAACAAAAACAATTGTAGTTCCCTGTTAGCAGTCCAAGAGCCTGTACTACACTTTATCAGCTTGGAAGTAAGATAACTATCACTTACTCTGCATAATTAACTAAAGGCAGACTCAACAAAGGGGGCATATATTACACATAAATATAAGCAGACATCACTGATTTATTTATTTTTTAGTCATGCTAGACAAAGGGCTTCCTAAAGGAGTGTAATTTTAGCCAAAACACATATGGTACTGTGTCAGCTTTATAAAGCTGCCAGCTCTTCAGAATATCTTTTTGTTTGTGCTGATATGAAATAGAAGAGGCTCATGCAGCATGCCTACTGTTAGTATACAGGTGAAACTCGAAAAATTAGAATATTGTGCAAAAGTTCATTTAGTTCAGTAATTCTATAGTTTCTGTTCAATAATTAAAACTAATAAATTATGTAGACCCATATATATATCTTTTTTTTTTTTTTATTGTGTATATATTTATTTATTTTTCATTGTATATAACTGATTCTGATTCTGCATATTATAAAGCTGCTTAGGCTGTGGTTGCTCATTAACAAGAATCATTTTCTCCTCCATCTTTTCACTTGAGTTGTGACCTGATTAGTTAAAACAAGAACACTTGAGATCACAGAGCACTGCTGAAGAGTTTTTCAAAGGTGTTCTGCTTTGAGTGAATAAGTTTGAGCAGCAGCTGTCAGATTTTAACCACTTTATTCCGACTTTTCTTCCATCTAGACTACATGCAAAATGTGATGGTGGAGGAAAAAAAAAACCTGGTGTGTGAGCACAGGCTAACCTCTTGCTGTGTGCATCCAAATATAAGGACATGTCAGTTTGATTTTGCTGTGATGTGGCTTGCGAGCGTTTGGTTTCTGCTAAGCTATGTTTAACGTCAGTGAACTTGTTCTCGCATGTGCTCTGTGTTAATTTCAGCCATGGGACAAACACAAGGAGTATTTAAATATATATCTCATGTGACAATCTGCAGCTCTAAATGCTGCACAGTGCTCATTGCTGAAGTGAAGGGAAGCCACCTGGTACAGACTTCATATTTTCGTAACATATTCAGACTTCATATCTTCATAAATTAAAATAAAAAGGGAAAAATGACAAGAAAAGGCTTTTTAAATTTCTTTTTATTTTTTTAGAGCGACTGATAGAGCGAGCAGCATGAACATATGCAGCTTTCATGTAGTAACAAGATACTGGCTTGTCCTTATTGGTTAGTTCTTGTTATTATATGCTAAATCAATAAAAGTGACAGAAACTCAAAAAGGGAGAAAACCTTAAAGGTGTATGTGTTTTGTGTATGTGGATATGTGTGTTTGCACGTTTATAGGTTGTATGTGAGAAAGATGTGTAAGTAAGCAGCAGGAGGTGTGGTGGGATTAAAATCGATGAGGGATAAAGATAGAGGGAGAGTTGTGAGGAAAGGAAAGGAAATGCCAGTGCCCAGGCCAACTGTTGGCATGGTGAGGAAGGTTGCCAGTTTGATGCAGCTGACAGCCTGGCATTTTGCAGGATGCTACCACGAGTGACCTCAGTCATTCACACGTTCACCTTCAGCTCCAGACGAGACATGTCTATGAAATACATGTAGTGTGAGAGCTTTGGGTCGGGCTATCAGCCCTGCAAAATATTTTTCAGCTCATAAAACATTTATAAGCAAGGAGGGATGAATAGGTAATGAGAGAGAAAAAAGTGAAAGGGCAAAAGAGAGAGAGAGAGAGAGAGAGAGAGAGAGAGAGAGAGAGAGAGAGATGTGGTTGTTTAAACATACATGAAGACATGAGAAAGATTTGAGTGTATTATAGATGGCAAGTGAGAAAGAGCAAACTAGTTTCACATAAAACGAAAGGAAGATGGATAAACCACTATGAATGTTTAATGAAAAAGAAAAAAAATATCAAATTTGACTTTTTATCCAGTGGGTCGGATTTTTTTTTTTCTATCTTTCCTTTTTTTTTGGTAAAGAAAAGCTGTCCATATTTATTATACCTTTTAATTTTTAAAGTATAAATGACCCTCTCTGTAGAGATGTGTCTGACATCCTTGTCTCATACTTACAAATGTATAGCAATTTGCATGATTTAACTTGTCTGAAAGGTTTGAAAGGCTGTAGAGAATCAGGGATGATGGCGTTTCTCAGGACTTGATATGAAATTGAAATATTTGAACAGGATTCAGGCATACCATCCATGTTTGGTAGAAATGTATGAATAAACATTGTATGAGAACCAGACAGTGACTTAAGAGGAACTTACAGGAATTAAAAACTATAATGACTTATTATTATTATTATTATTATTATTATTCATTCATTCATTCATTCATTTTCAAAGCCACTTAATAATAATAATTTCAACGGACTCTGGGCAATGGCGGGTTGCACCCTGAACAGCACGCCAAACCATTGCAGGGCCAACACCCACAACCTTTCTCTGTGCATTATACCTAGCATTGAACATGCGCGCACACACACACACACACACACACACACACACACACACACACACACAGATATATATGTATATATTCCATGAAGGACTAAAATTATGGTTAATATTATATATGAAAGCTTGCTATTCAGAGACTCCCGGGTAGCAGAATAGAAATCAGTCCATGGCCACGGATGACTGTGGCATCTCTGGGATTTAGCATTGGTGCCACAGCCATCCATGGCAGGGAGCCAAGGGAAAAAAATTGGCCGAGCTCTCTAGGCAGGAAGATGGCCATACTCTCTCTCTCTCTGTCCTCTGTCAATCACAGTGACACTAAGCAGTTGCTGGTGTCTGTAAGATGATGTATGCAGAGAAAAGTGTGTTTCACTGTGCTGAGAGCCTGAGGAGCAGTTTGAAAAGATGTGGTTGGTAGGCTTCATGTGTCTCAGAGGAAGCATGCATTTGCATTCACTGTTCCCAGGTGATAGTTCCTGCCCACATCTAGTTTGATTCAGAAGAGTTCTGGAGAGAATGGTTTTGCACAGATCAGTACTAGTACTCGTTTCCATCCACATCTGAAACTGCAGAATTTATTCTAAGATTTCTTGTAAAATCAGTGCATCTCAACTACTTAATCTGAATAGATGCTCACGAGACCTGGAACAGTGCATTTATGGGAAGGCATCATGGCAACTGCTTCCGATGTTCCTGTGTTAGTTTTCTCGAGTTTAGCCGTGTTTTCTTCATGTTACTGGCCATAAACGGAGAAAAGAAACAGAAAAGAGAAAGACAAGAATGGCATGCAACGTTTGCTATTGCGCAAAACAAGAGCATAAACCACATGACCAAAAATATGTAGACACCTGATTGCCAACCCCACATGTTGTTCTTGTCCTAACTGAAAATTGAATCTAGGCACTAGTAAACAGTAATGTGGTGCCTTGACAGGGCTGCTGGACTTGCTCTCTCATTGATTCCCACTGAACAGAGACCCTTTGACCACTGGACAACTCAGGACCTGACCGTAAATTATATGACTAACAGTTGCTTTTAAGAGCATGTGTGGATCAGTCAGTATAGGCTGGAATCTTTAGCCAATGATAGCGATCTCTGGACTGACCGTCTCAGCCCATTCCCAACACAAACCCACAAGAAAAACAGAAGGAAATCAATGAATAATTCATTAAACTGAATTTACACTATAAACAGCAGGAACTCTAAAGCATGGTGGCCCAGTGGCTCTGCATTCTGGCAACATGGTGTTCATCAGAGATGTGTTATAGTGAGGCAGCGTAAAACTCATCACCATACGCGTCTGCCCTCACCATGCCCAACCACAGAGAAGGATATTTGCTGCCTTAAGGAGCTCAAGCTGTGTGTGTGTATGTGTGCGTGTGTGTGTGTGTGTGTGCAGGCGGGAGCAGGTGGGGAATTTTGGAAAACATGAGCAGCTCATAAATGATGGATTTCTCAGACCGTTTGCCCAGTTGAAGTCTAATTTAACTTTTTTCGTTTTATCTCTGTCCACAAAGATGCACATAAAGAGAAAATACAAATACGCAGCTTGATCCGAATAGTCAGCTTATCTACGATCCACACACACACACACACACACACACACAAACACACACACACACACACACACACGCACGCACACAAACTTAAATGTCTGAGTTATGGTTATTAGTGGAGGATGGAAACTAAGAAAACATTTGCATGATTAGATTATTAATGCTGTTTAGTCTGTGTATGTCTAGAAATGATTATTCTAAACTGTGTGTGTGTGTGTGTGTGTGTGTGTGTGTGTGTGTGTGTGTGTGTGTGTGTGTGTGTGTGTGTGTGTGT
>JAOUQZ010000041.1:8383680-8404983 GCA_028564935.1 Neosilurus hyrtlii
GGGGGGGGAGAGAAAAAGAAAGGTTGTTAGGTGTACTTATTAGGAGATATTAATTACTTAATGACTTTTCTCTGTACCTTTATATCTCGGAAACTGTTGGGCTGATCAAAGTCAATTTCACACGTTACTGATAACTGGTATTTTATCCGCAGACGAAATTTTTACCAAAAGATTTTAATTCTAGATCCTGAATGCTGAACTGCACACTTTTTCCCTTTGAGCCCATTTCTCTCTTACACTCAGTCTTTAGCTCTTCTTCACTCTTTTAAAGTGGCTCTCAATCCATCAGATGTGCGCGTGTGTGTGCGTGTGTGTGCGTGTGCTCGTGTAAATCTTTGATGCACTATTATGAAAAAAATGGTTGGATGAGTAATGCATGGATACATTCTATGATTGATGGAGAGAGTGTATTGTTGCCCTCAACTCAGGTCTGTTGAAGTGAGATAGACACACCAAAATATATATGATCTCTATTCTGTCTGTTTACAGGAAGATTATTGAAGTGAAGATCATTGATGACGAGGAATATGAAAAAAACAAAACCTTCATTATTGAACTGGGCGAGCCTGTTCTCCTGGAGATTGGACAGAAACATGGTAAAGTGTGTGTGTGTGTGAGAGAGAGAAAGAGAGAGAGTGTGTGTGTGTGTGTGTGTGTGTGTGTGTGTGTGTGTGTGTGCTTTAGTACCGGGGTAAGTGATATATAAGGAATAGAGCATAATAGGGTGAGCTGTTATAAGTAAATAACATATAATTAGTAACAAGATGGTTCTTGAGATCTGATGGGATGTGGGAGCCGTAACCATCCCACATTTACTTATTTTTATATAACCTCACCTTCTGAGTGTTTTATTCCTCATAATTTACAGAAGTTTGATGATTACATTACAGTATATATTTTTTATAATAATAATGACACTTGTATTATATGGCAACATTAGTATGTGTGATTTGATTTGCTGTTGAGTGGTCCAGAATTTGCTTGTATCTGCCAATAACTTTTTTCTCAGCCTGCCAGCACTCAACCAAAATACGAACTTAATAACTTTTTCTTTTCTCATTTTCTTACTTGCTCATTAGTTTTGTTTTTTTTTTTACCATGAGTGACAAAGAGGATTCAGAAAGTTCTGAATTCTACAATCCTGAAGATTTTGAAGGAGAAAGTGATGTGAGATGCACACAAAAACATATGTAGGCATAAACTTCTGGTTACTTTTTTAATACATCCTTTTTAGGAGAGGTTACAAAAGTACCATTTAAATGAATTAAAATTAAATAACTTAAATAACTTATGAACCCCGGTCAGTACAGGGAAATTCCAGACCTCAGCTTTCGCTGTCCCTTAGTCAATTCATCAATGCCTCGGTCTCCTCAGAATTAACCTGTACTATACTATACTGTTCTACCTCATAGTTGGTTAATGAGTAGTATATCATACTTTCTATCCATTTCTAGTGACATATCATTTACATATGATGGACATATCATCCTTCCAAAAATACATGAAATATACAAAAATTCCCACATGGTAAAAAAAAGTTCAACATTTATTACTCTTGAAATACAGCTGGACCTACTCTTACAGCTGGAACTACTTTAAGCTGGAACTACTTTAAGGACTATGATTTTTATAGAGAATTTGTATTTTGACCAAACTGAACCGAAAACTAAACATCTTTGTGGTATAAAATAATCACTATCCAGGATTCACTTTGAAACATTCTGAAAAATGTCTACACAACAATGTATTTTACAATATCAGTATTTTAAACCACCCAACCATACTCGGTACACAATTCTTAGGTCAGAGCTCATACTCGTACTATTTGTGGAAGCTATGAGGCTGCTTGCAGGTAAAAAAATGCTATATGATCCTGCTATATACCACCTAGGGTGTTGGATTACTGATCCAAAGGTCGAAGGTTCAAGCCCCACTATCACCGGAAATGAATGAATGAATGATCACCACTATTAATGACCATCAGACCTCAGACACACACTAGAGACTTAAGACATACACTGTAGACAGCCTTCCTAATGAGGCGACACTTATTAGCTTGCATCTACCTCAGGAAGTATCAGGAGGAACGATGACACCATCCTGTTCTTGCTGTTGGTGCAAAGTGTTAATGTATACATTCACAGGAAACCATAGACATTACGTGGATCTTCATTACATATTACAATATAACATTCAGGTTAATATAAGCTGCACAGCTTTTCACAGAAGGAAAGTTCATTTCAGATCAGCAGTTTATGATGCAGCTTTAGGTGTAAATACCTGGCTGCAAGGAAATGTGTTACCTCCGGAAAATAATTGGCTGCCACAGGATCAGCTAGAGCAAATCAAGTGACTACAGGCTACCACCTTTCCTTAGTGTTAATTACATACTGTATCCTGGCATGGCCTCTTCAATTCCACACCTTGTTATGATATCCAGTTAACACCATGATTCACCTGAGATTTTTTGAGAAAAAAACCTCCACGTAAATCTCGGTCACTTTTCTGTCGTTAATGTCTTTCTTCTCTCTCTCTCTCTCTCTCTCTCTCTCTCTCTCTTTCTGTCTCTTTAGGGGACACTAATGAGAATAAGCCTGCAGTGGGAGCAGAGGAAGAAGAGGTGGCTAAGATGGGTTGTCCCAGTCTAGGAGACCACACTAGACTGGAAGTGGTGATTGAGGAGTCTTATGAGTTTAAGGTAACAATAAAAATATGATGGCATTGCTGGCCTAATTGTAAGTTGCTGGCTTACTGATATGAAGGTTGGGGATTCAAGCCCCACTATCACCAAGTTGTCACTGCTTTGATTTTTATAAAAGGCCAGCCAAAGACTTCCACTGTCTGTGGTGAGATGTAAAAGAACCATTGTTGTCGTTCGAAAGGAGTAGGCCGTTGGATTGCTGTCAGCATGTTACTACCCTGCGATGGCCTGGCGAGCTGTCCAGGGTGTACTCTGCCCTTACCCAGAGTCGGCTGAGATGGGCACAAGCCTCCCCATGACCCTAATTGGGATTAAGGGGTTCAGAAAATTAATAAATGAATTAAAATATGGAAGAAATTCCTTCATTTTCTTGTAAGCTGCAATATTCTGTCATACCATAAGCAAAGCATGAATTACAGCAGTATTTTTATATATATATATATATATATATATATATATATATATATATATATATATATATATAGTTTGTTTGCAAAAACAGATGTCAAAATGTTTTAATTATGAAAAAAAAAATTTTTTTAGTAGCTTTACAAAAAATGTTTTCCATTAGCTTTTAAAAACGTTTTTTCAGTTGCTTTAAAATAAACTATTACATAATCCATAAGTAAAACAATTGGACTTATCTGTTTTTGCATATATAATAAAAATAGCATAACATTGCATTTCTGCAATTTCTTATTGCATTTCTGGATTGGTGAAGTTTGTGTTTTACCAATTCAGTATCAGGCAGATTGAGAAAATTCAAGACCATAGTCTCCAGGAGTGGTTGACCAACAAGGATCAGTTATATGAAGTTGTATAATAGTCTAGGGGGTGTAAAAGGAGCCCTGGGTAAATCTTAAGCAACTAAAAGCCTGTTTCACTTTGGCCAACATTAATGTTCTTGAGTCCGTGTGTGCATCACAGAGTTGCAAGGACAAAGCAACTGCTCTCAAAAAAGAACACTGCTGCCGTAGTTTACTAAAGATTACATGGACAAGACAGAAGGCTATTGATAAAAAGGAACTGTGGATAGATGAGACTAAGATAGACCTCTTTTTGTTTGAACTCCTAGTCGCTTCACGCTACAGAAACTGGGGATAAGCTCTGGCTCTGATGAGTCAGTAAGCTCGGGTGTAAAAAGCCCAACAGCCTTTACCTTACCTAGTACTGCACATGGGGTCTGAAAGAAAACGTTCACATACATTTGCCACCCACAGATATGCAATATTGGATCATTTTCTTTAATAAATAAATGACCAAGTGTAATATTTTTGTCCCTTGGTTTAATTAAGTATTATTTAATCTAATTTTTAGACAAGTGTGAAAATCTGATGTTTTAAAGCATACTTAAATATATAATATATAAATGTATAAAGAAATATATAACATTCTAAATGGTTTACGGTTCCATTTTTTCCTGAAATCTGTAATTACATGTACTTAATATTATAATATGTATAATTATGTTATTAGATTGTCATGTCAGTGATTTGGATGCTAATGTTGAAAATATAAAGAGCACATGTGTATGTGTGCTTGTGTTTGTATAGAGTACAGTGGATAAGCTCATTAAAAAGACCAATCTGGCTCTGGTAGTTGGAAGCAGCAGCTGGAGGGAGCAGTTTGTCAGCGCAGTTACTGTAAGCGCAGGTAAGCTGTAGCACTTGTCACTTACACCCAGAGGCAAGATCTGAGTGCTTATTTTGAGATTATGAAAATATACTTGGCCTTTTTATGGTAGTGAAATGGATAATTATCTGAATCTAATGACTAAACCAGGGGGGTTAATCCAATCTGACCTCACATCAGTCGTGAGGGGTTTGATTGATGACTTGAGGCGCTGATCCAGATTTATTCCGCACTGCCCTTTCTCGACTGTTATGCAACATGAAATATTCATGGTCTATCTGCTTTTCATAGTCTAAACTTTGCCCTTCGGCCCTTTAGGCGATGATGATGAGGAAGAGAGTGGCGAAGAACGCCTTCCTTCCTGCTTTGACTACATCATGCACTTCCTCACGGTCTTCTGGAAGGTTCTCTTCGCCTTCGTGCCACCCACTGAGTACTGGAATGGCTGGGCGTGTTTCATCGTATCAATCTCATTGATTGGCGTCTTAACAGCAGTGACGGGTGATTTGGCCTCCCACTTCGGCTGCACCATCGGCCTAAAGGACTCCGTCACCGCTGTGGTGTTTGTAGCACTGGGCACCTCAGTACCAGGTCTATAAATGAATTAATTATTCACAATGAAGAAATAAAATGTCTAATTTTTGTCAATGTTGCACTGAATGGTATTGTATTATATGTACTGTACACTGCTCAGCTAAATACAAAAGTCACTCACTCTGATATTTTTTGGCCTGCCTTAGTAGTATAGATTACAGCATGGCTTTGTTGCTTCAGTTAGTCAAGTCGAGGCTCAGCAAAATTATGGGACAATAAAATGAAATCAGCTGATGAACTGAGTGAACTGAATGTACTGAAAAACAGACTTTTTCTTCCCTGAATGCACAGACATAACATTGTGGTTTAAATATTGAGAGAGTGGTTCAGAGAGAATGAGGAATCATGTTTGACATATGAACTGGCACCACAGAGTCTTAAGACTTAACCCTCAAAAGTCTTTGGGATGTGCAGGAGAAGACTTTTTGGAATGGTTCAGTTTTCTTTTCATCAATCCAAGAAGTTGGTGAAAAATGAACCCAACCTTATACAAATAAATGGGATGCTGCTTGTGGAAATAATAATAGTGCCATGGTAATTGCATGATGTAATTGTGGCTAAAGGCAGTCCAACAAAATCTTTGAGTGTGGTACTTTTTTGGCTGGTCAGTTAACAGCTATTTAACTTGTATTGATCTGGATGAGAAATATGTTGCACACCTAAAAGTGCAGTTTTATAGTTTTAAGCTCATATCACAATTTATATAAGAATATCTAAACCAAGGCTAAATTGTGATTGAATTAAAATAGTAAATGCTCAGGTAATGTAAGGTGTGACCTGGGAAAGCCGTCACATGATGTAATTTTCTATTACATACAATTCTGAAGAACACAAGTTTTCATTAACTAAAATACTGTACATTTCTCTTTAACTAATATCTCAACCACAAGTCAAGTTCTGGCATTTGTAGAAATCTGGTAACCTCTAAATGTACGAAATTAGCATTTAAATTAGCATTTGACTGCGCAGGAGCATTGGGGAACTTTCTGATTTCTTTATTGAGTTGTGCAACATTTTGATCAAAGCAAAAATTCTGGTTTAAAAGAGATTTTTTTTTATGTTTCATCAGAATTCAGCTCAGTGACTATTTTCTCAGATTGCCACACCTAACAAATTCAGCCTTCTCATACAGACTCATACTCTCATACAGATTAGCCTATAATTCAGTTTTTATTTTTATTTATTTTTTTTTAAATAGCACTTTTTTAAAGATATGTAAAAGAACGATACCCTGAATGGGACTCTAGTCCATCTTAGGGCTTCACATACATTATCACACACACACCCCTCATCAAGAGCAAGAGGAGAACATGCAAAACTCCACCCTGGAGTTTTACTCCACTTTACACTTACCATGTAAAATACATGGAATTATGCAGTGATTGAATTATGCCTGGGCGGCACGGTGACACAGTGGTTAGCACGTCTGCCTAACAGCAAAAAGGTTTTGAGTTCAATTCCTAGGCTCAGTGCTTCTGTGTGGAGTGTGCATGTTTTCCCCATGCTTGCTTGGGTTTCCTCTGGGTACTCCGGTTTCCTCCCACAGTCCCAAGACATGCACCTTCCGCTAACTGGCTGTTCCAAATTTCCTCTAGGTATGACTGTGGGTGTGAATGGTTGTGTGTGTGTTGGCCTCATGATAGCCTGGCGAGCTCTTAAGAGTGTACCCCGCCTTCGCCTAGAATATGCTAAGAGAGGCTCCAGTCTCCCCATCACCCTACACAGCAAAATTTCCAGAGTAAAATTAACTCTTCTACCAGTGGTCTCACATATACTCTCAAAGAGTTCATTTAACTCTGGAAATTTTGCTGCAAATGCTGTGTGAAAATGAATGAGTAATTATTTGGTCAGTGTTATATTATCTCTTTACAACACATATACTAATTTAAGTGCAAAAGAAATTCATGGTTTAATTACTGTAGCTAGGGCTCCTGAGTGGCACATCGACAAGGCGCGTAACTATCAACCAAGCGGCAAGTTTGAATCCAGGTTGATGTCACAGCCATCCGCGCCCGGGAGCTAATTGGCCGAGTTCCCACAGGAGGGATGGATGGCATACGATGGATGCCCTGGCACTCACAGAGATCACCATCCTATCCATGGGTGTCATACAAAAGCGGCAGGATAGCACTTTCCCTCCGAGTGCATTAGGCTGCCTCCAAATGCACATTCGCAGCAATTCGTAAAGAGGCGGGTGGCAGCATCTCATGTCACGGAGTGAGCATGTGCATGCTTACACCCCTCCCTGGTTGGTGGGGGTCATATGTGAAAAGGAGGCAACACTTGATGGGTGGGGATTGGATACGACTGAAATTAGGGGAGAACAACTGGGAAAAATTTGCTCTGGAAAAGAGCGTCTGTCAAATGACATAAAAAAGATTTTAAAAAATTATAATAACTTTAGCTGGTGTGGATCCTTTAATAACTTTACATTTAGCATGGGCAGATTCTTCTTCTTTTTCTGTAATCGTTCTTCCATCACCTGTCGATCCAATTCATCAAATTTTTATTCATCTTTTCATACTTTCATTTCTGTGCTTTTAATTTCTCTTATTCATTCCTTTTCTGTCCCTTAGACTTTAGGTGTTGTTCTATATATTGTATCCTGTTATAAAAATTATTTATTAAAGGTTTGTGTAAATCATATTACTCTACCCTCCTCCTCCTCTCTTCCACAGACACCTTTGCCAGTAAAGTAGCTGCCATTCAGGACCAGTATGCTGATGCTTCCATTGGGAATGTGACGGGCAGCAACGCGGTGAATGTGTTCCTGGGCATCGGTGTGGCATGGACCATTGCCGCTGTGTACTGGCGCAGCAAGGGCAAAACCTTCTACGTTAACCCAGGCTCCCTGGCGTTCTCGGTCACACTCTTCACTGCGCTGTGTGTGGTATGCGTGAGTGTTCTGCTGTATCGTCGGCGTCCCTCGGTGGCTGGAGGAGAACTAGGTGGCCCACGGACTTGTAAACTGGTGACGTCGTTACTTTTCATTGGCCTTTGGCTTACTTATATTTTACTGGCCTCACTGGAAGCATACTGCCACATTCCTGGATTCTGAGACAGAACTAAAGCATGTGAAAAGACTTTAAGTTTACTTCTTACACTAGATAAGCAGTTTCATTACCAGTTTAGTATTTAAATGAACTGTGAGTGTCATGTTCCACAATCTTTCCCCTCTTTAATTATCTTGGTTCTCTAAAAAAAGGTACCTTACTGTGGATTTGTTTCTCCTTTGCCTTACTCTAAGAACTATTAATTGGTCTATTCCGGTAACCAGTGAGCCTCTTTCTTCGTCTTTCCTGTTTCAGCCGGTTCAATGCTCCTGTTTCAGATAGAAGGACATCTGATTATGCTTTTCTACTGCTCTTGAATGGTGTCAAGTGTCAGTATTGTTATCGTGTAAATGTCATTATGGTACTTTAAAAAGACAGTTGGACCAAGATAAACTGTCAGAAACAAAACGGAAAACATTCTTGGCTTTGTTTACATGTTTACGTTAAATCAGGCTTCACAATGGAATCGAATTGTAAGAAATAATCTGAAAGCGTGGTTGGATAGTAAGCAAATTCGTTGAAGGAAGACAAACCCTGAGAAAATCATCAGACTGGACTCACACTCACTGAAAATGATGCTGAAGAATCGCTTACTATTTAAAACTGCATGAGCTGAACGACCTGCTGACACCCAGTTGTACACTAAAGAAGAAGAGTGAAGAGCTCCCACTGACACAATAAACTCATGTAGTCGAAGGATACTTTCTTATGCATGGTTAAAGGCTCGTACCTGAATCTCAAGCATGGCGTAAAGAAGAAAGAGCTGTGTTACGCTGTGGTGATCTAGATGGATAGCAGGGGGTGGCATTTACAACATGGGCACCACCCCCAGCACACCAAGGGGAGGAGAGTTACTATGGAAATATTGAACAGAAACAGGAAATGACCTTTGCCATATGTGTCCAGTGCATGTACACACGCTCTGTCCCTGCTTGTGTGTCTACAGGAACTGACCTTCTGTTTCAAAATACAGAGTTGTTATTATTATTATTATTATTATTTTATATCGATAACTATGTTGTTAATGTTCAAATCCGGTGGTGTAGTACTTTGTCAGTCATCCCTGTTTTTCTGTGGTCACGGTCAGTATTCGTTATGACTGGCTTTAATCTGTGCTATGAAGATAACGTGTCTGTGACTAACAATGAAGATAACGTGTCTGTTTGTCTAGTGATTGAATAGCAGAGAGAGTAATTAACAGGGAAAGTTATTCCTTCTTCTCCTCCTTCTCCTATCTCTGTCCTCTGTATTTCTGTGCTCAGAATAGTCATCCACCACTGAGAGGAAACAGACTGAGAGGGAAAAAAGAAACGAGTGTGACAGATTTAGTACTTGTGCCGATCTTTAGCTATTCTAAGTAGCTACTGATGCCCGATCCATTGTTTTGAGTGATAGAATGTGTGTGTGGAGTATTTTTAGCTATCCCTGTTGCTAGGCGACCATCATGGAGTCATTGTCTCATGTGCGTGCTTTAGTACGTGTGTGTGTGTGTGTGTGAAGCGCCTTATAAGGTAGCTACTTTTCTTTCTGGCTGTCTGGATGCTCTTAATAAATTGGAGTGCTAACCCAAAGCATCCCCATGCGGAAATAAGTGTGATAATTGCATTCCATATTCAGAATTACTGAGTGAGAGAGCGGCTTTGTTTAATCCTGAGTTGCATGGGGCAGCCGTGGCGTAATGGTTATAGAAGTGGCTTTGGGACTGAAAGGTCGTTGGTTCTATTCCAAATAGACACACAAAAATATGTGGTGGTGGGGAAGTGAGCTGCACCTTGCCTTCCCTTCCTTCATGGCTAAAGTTCCCTTGAGCAAGGCACCTAACCCCTTAACTGCTCTCCGCCCCCCAATGAGTGGCAGCCCACCGTTCCAAGTGTGTGTGCTCACTGTTTACACGTGTGTGTGTGTGTGTGTGTGTGTGCTCACTTTGGATGTTTTAAATGCAGAAGTCAAAGTTGCACTTGCGGAATTATTACAGTATAAAAAAATACTGCTTTCCAGCAGATATGTTTTACACACACAATAATAAAATATTACTGTACGTGTGTGTGTGTCTCTTGAAATCTTGCTGTCTGGCTTCTCCACTTTCACTTCACTACTCAATATGTAGCAGGTACACACCCACCCACACACACACACACGGGTATCCATAAGACTATGGATTATGCATAAGATTATGCAAGTATCATTTTGACATACATTTGATACTGAGACATGTTTTCCAGCACTACTCTCACTGGCTTTGCCTTTGTACAATGCATGTGCGCACAAACACACACACACACACACACACACACACACACACACACACACACACACACACACACACACAAAAGGCTTTCCCTTCATTCAAATGTGATTATGCTGGAATAAGGTTTGTGCAGTAAGTGGTACAGACTGAATAATAGAGAGTAAATTAGGTTAGATCACTCTGGGACAATCCCCATAAAGCAGTACATTTGCACCTTCCTCTGCAAGGTTTTGTACATTTGATTCTACCAATAGTTGTTTTTAGCAATAATTAATTAGGTTTATTTATCTGTGAGTGGGCGGGTCTGTGGGGTGGATTATGTATTTGGATTTAATGATGTAGGCCATGTCCCAAAAAAAAAAAAAAAGGCAAAAATAGCAAATGGCAAATGCCCTAGGGAGTTATTATGTCACACAGTGTGTGTGTGTGTGTGTGTGTGAGTGTGTGTGTGTTATCCATGATCTGACCATGTCTGTGTATGTGTTCATGGTCATTTCATCATCCAGTCCTGTGTCCTACCGTGCTCCCTCACTCTCCCTAAGTATTTAACTCTCTTTGCTCTTATTCACATTTTGTTGCTTTCCAAGAGCCACACGGAGCGCTTTCTATCTGTGTCGATCTCATTAAGATTTTATCCATGTGTATTCTTCCTTTTGTTGCCTGTTTTATTTGAGTCACTGTGTTCTGACTGTGAGATCCAGATTTGTATAGGAGCCGGTGTGTATGCATCAGGATGTGTGTAGGTCATTCAGAGACCTTGTGTGCTTACAGCATTTGCATGTTTCATCATCTTTAACCTTGTTCATCCTCATGTGCTTTTGGAAAATGTCATCTCAAGTTATTTTTAAACATAAGTTATGAAAGTTGTTGACAAAGACATCGTACTTTCTTTTAAATCAGGTTTAAACTTGAACACCGTCCTGCTGCCCATGATGTGAACTGCAATTTGTTGCTGCACTTGCTTTCTGTTCATTTTAGGATTTTAACAGCTTAGCTTCTTTATACCGTGTGTGTGTGTGTATGTGTGTGTGATTACCATGGGAAAACATTTCAACACACGTTACTGCACTCTGAAGATAACAGAAAAGAACCCTTATCAGACGTATGCTACAGATGTGCATATTAGCTTACACAATGCTGGAGCAGTGCTTAAAGCTGTTGCTTCTTTGAAAAAAAAATTTGTCAGAGCCTCCTGAACTTCATTAGGAGAAAAAAACGTGTGTCTTTGTCTCCTTGCAGAGGTTCCGGTTGTCACTCTGTCATCATATTCACTGGAAAAGAAACAGAAATGTGAGAGGGGTTGGAGAAAACATAGTACATGTGGAGGGAGAGTGCTGTGCCTGAAATATGAATGAGGCCTGAGTGATCTGAACATGAGAAAAAAAAGTGGAAATCGAACAAACAACAAAGCAAATACAGGCAGAAAGATTTGAGCTGCAGCTGAACTTGCTCAGGCAGTTTTGATGCAATGTGGAATCGATAAACACATCTGGATTAACACAAATCAATAAAGCAGAATCTGATACTGCTGCAGACTCTAGTACAATTGATCCTGACCAAATCTCGGTGTTTCCAAAATCACCTAGCATGAGGCTGTTTGTGCAAAATAAATAAATAAATAAATAACTGGGGTCGGGGTGTTTGGGGCATCAAACTACAAGACTGGTTGTTGAGGGAGGGGTAAAGTTGTCTGATTGAGAAAAAATTCACCAGGCGAGTTTTTCATCTATTCCAACAAATTTCAGGGGTTGGAGCTCAGAATTTCTGACCTTTGATTTTTAAGGACCTGCGTGGGCTTCCTCTGGGTACTCCAGTTTCCTCCTGCAGTCCAAAACATGCACAGTAGGCTAATTGGCTGCTCCAAATTGCCCCTAGGTGTGAGTGGATGTGTGTGTGTGTGTTGGCCTTGTGATGGCCTGGCGAGTTATCACCCAGTGTCGGCTATGAACACCTGCCTCCCTGAAACCTTAATTAGGATTAAGTGGCTTAGAAAATGAACGAATGAATAGATATAGATTAATGCCAAAATCTGTGTATCATGATATCCTAGTGTTCCTCTATACCCGGAAGACTATTTAAGTTCTGTTAGGGGGGCATGCCTTCATAGCAATTACTTTTTTTCTTTTAAGTGTGTACTCTTGCTTCTGGAACACAATTTTACCCTGAGACCTTACTTACCCACGTTAAATAAAGAGAACCATTCAAAAGAAGTAAATAAAAAGCTCATTTGCATTAAAGGCAAGTTACTGCAAGTGAACAGGAATAAACATCGCAATCAATCTCGGTCTGCTGATTACTGATATCCTCACAAGCATTTTTGTTGTTGAAATGTTTTCAGAATGTTACATTTATTCATGCAAAATGAGACTTTATCTTATTAAACATGCATAAATTTGCATTTATACTAAAAAATAAAACCCTAGTCTTTGGATGTTAAGAGTTTAAACATTTATTTTGCTGTGAAGATGCTTTCAAGAGAGTTTCATTATCATACTAGCAGATCTTTGCACTGTTATAAAAAATGCATTTATTTATTTTTTAATTCATTCATTCGTTCATTTTCTGAACCGCTTAATCTTAATTAGGGTCATGGGCAGGCTGGCGCCCATCTCAGCCGACTCTGGGCAAGGGCAGAGTACACCCTGGACAGCTCGCCAGGCCATCGCAGGGCAGAAACATGTTGACGGTTATGCAGCCTACTCTAGACTCTTGGTCTGCAACAACGTAGGTAGGTGGTACTTGTTAATGTATCATCCTCGTGAGGTTTCCTAGCAGAACATCACACTGCCTACATTGGTTTGCCTTCCCTTAATGTATTCCCTTGTCATCTCTTCTCCAGGTAATCTGCACACACAAACACACCTGTCCACATGATGCTCATGTGCCCATTGTAGGAGCTTTCAGCGATGGCAAGGGGTCATTATAGGCACTGGGCACTCTGGTTACACAGCAAGCTATAACGCACTGTGTTCTGATACCTTTCTTTCATAAACAGTATAAACTTTTTCAGCAGATTGTACAACACGTGCACATGTGCTAGCCTTCGCTACCCAAGCGCATCAGTGAAACCTGACTATGAACAACACTGTCACTGGTTCACCTGTTGTCTTTTCTTGGACCACTTTTGGTAGGTACTCATAACTGCATACTGGGAACATCCAACAGGTCCAGCAATTTTGGAGATGCTCTGACCCAGTCATCTCGCAAGGCAGAATTACGCCCTTGCCCAATCTCTCAGATCCTTACCCTTGTGCATTTTTCTGCTTCCTACACAGCATCTGGCTGCCTAATATATTCAAAACCTGGACACGTGCCATTGTATTGAGTAATCTTGGTATATTCTATGCAAAAATATGTGCCTGTGTTCGTACTAATTACTCAGGCTCGGTGGATGCTGCTAGAATTAATATTAAGTGACATCCACCTCTCCTTCAATGTATAATTGTTAATTATTTTTTATTCAAAATATTTTCTTCTTATTTCTGATTGGTGGAAAGCCATCAAACAGTTCTTAATCATTTTCTACAGGTTGAATTATTGCATCATTGACTTTGGATAATTTGAACGTCATTTGCAAATATCCTTTGCTCTTCCCCGCCTTCCAGAGAAAATTAGCCAGAAAATAGACTTTAAATCAATATATAGTAGCATGCTATAGCCAGCATCACTTCCATCTGACTTACACTGAGCTAGAATTTGTTTTCCTCTGGGCACCCTCATTAGGCTACAACTGATAAATGTTAATGTGAACGTCTACTTTGAGGATATTTTGAATGAATAAATATAAAAATCATAGAGTTCAGGTTTTACATGGTATGGAGGACTATTCGGTATCAGGAGATGCTACCCAAAATAGTGAACCAATCGGTTTGTGCTATTCCCAACGAGTATATACTAAAGTCAAATAGCTACCTCTACTGCTTGAGAGCTAACCTTAGCTAAGTTACCTACTCAACTAATATGTTGTGGTAACAGACTTGCTAGCTTTGCTTAATTGTACAAAATAAGGACATTCTGTTGGTTCATAATTGCACTGAAATCTCTTCACAGATTAATAGGCATTAGGTAATAAATAAGAATTAATGTAAAGAAGACTTTGTACAGTCTAATTCAAGCTTCTTAGTACAAGAGTGGGCTGAAACGTTCATAGGCTGAATTAGAAGGATTGACTTTTAGGTCATCAAGATTGATGAGTTTCTATACCAAGGGGATGCAAGCACTGCAGCACTGATGGAAGAAGTGTGTAGACCTCAGAGGAGATGTGTTAAGAGAAAGAAAACAAATTCGGCCATTACATCATGGTCCACCTATCAACTTTTTACACCATCCTTGTATATCAAAACAGATCAATGAAGCAGACAAGCAAAAAATTTACTGTAACATATTTCAGTTATAGCTGAGACTTTGTAGTTTTTGTAGGTAAGACAGAGGGATGTACAATATAAATCTGTGATAATATTTTTCATTTGGAGATTTTCTACCGTTATTGTTTACCTTGTTCCAGATAATATGTGCCACTGTTCTCTGGGTCTCAAAGGGAGGCAAATGTAGCACTATGAATCAAAAATGACCCTGTCAGGTTATACTCTGTGCATCTCTTAGCCTCCACTGCCTTCAAGCCTGCTCAAATCAGGTCAAGAGACTCTGGGCTTTGACATAACCACTTGATAACATAAAAATTTTCATGATAATTGTTTATAAGTATATATTCATTCATTCTAGCATTAAAGCTGCTTAATCCTAATTAGGGTTGTGGTGCAGCCGGTGTCCATCTCAGCCGACTGTGGGCGAGGGCCAGGGTACAAACTTGACAGCTGGTCAGGCCATCGCAGGGCCAAGACACACAACCATTCACTCACGTGTATATATACACACACACACACACACACACACACACACACACACACACACACACACACACACATATATATATATATATATATATATATATATATATGTAAGACCTTATAAAATATAAAAACCCTGCTACTCAAATCTTTAGGCATTAATCACTCAATATATCAAGGAATATTCTAGAGAAAGAAAAGAATTTTCACTTTTTCATCATAAGGTATACTTATCCCAATTTTTTTCAATATCAAGTTGTCATTGTCAACTGCCATTCTAACAAATTATAAAAGAATAAAAGAACATGTCTGAGTGATGTAGGAAGGAGGTTTGTCAGACTGTAATATGCCACGTTTACAGCTCTACAATAATCTCAGGAAGCTAAAGCCTCCGGTCTGTAATCAGACCTTTGACTTTACGACTTTACTGAAGAGAAACCTGTGGGACTTCAGAAGATACTTTTAGTTTCAAAAAATAAGAAGTGAAACATACAGTGAGAGCAAAATGTCTTGACAAAATTTGGTATTTATTGAATGTACAGTTACGTGTATCATTTATCAAGAGAATAAAAATTACATCCAGAGGAATGATTTTCCCTTTCACAAGGCAGAGCAGTACTTTCTCTACATACAGTGTTTCAGTAAGAAAGATTAAGAAAGGCATAATGGAAAGGGGGGTGGGGGGAGGAAGCAGAAAAACATAGACAAATACCACATATACTTGGTTAAAGCTGCAACTTGAGGCGAAATAGAATTAGCCCTTGGCAAAGTGTTTATATTTTCTATACAAGCTGAATGTGCTGTGGCATTAAACTCCATGTGTAGAAATAATGCCACAGTGATTCTCAACCCCAGCTCTCTTTAAAATAAAATTACAGGCAAAATTACAACTCAGATATATCTACTCTCAACTTGCACACTGTACCGACTAGTGTACCTTGATCTAAAGGATCCATATAAAAAATCTGCTTGTAATATCTTTCTAATACACAGAAGGTGTAAAAACCAAAATGAAATAAAATTGCACCAATGAGAACATGGGTATACATGTAAATGACTAGGATTCGTTTTAGGGAACGGTCCTGAAATATAAAACTGTAAAATATCTAAAGGTCCTCACGTTGTAAGAAAAACATGCTCACTTTAGTGTCACTAGCATTGTTAAATACAGCGGTGAGGTGAAGTGAGGACCAGGCTTAGAGGACGAATATCAGCGGTGTCACCTAATACTTGAGTTAAAATGTGTACAAGAATAAAACAGTTGAATGAGCACATTCGAGTGCTCATGACGAGGTGATTTTCCTGCTATGACTGACAGACAGGCAGCAGACGGCAGTTTGAGGGTTGAGGAAACGATCCATGTGTCTGTGTAGAAACTTGGAAACAAACCCATACTGAATGAATATCTTTTACACCCCATTAAGTCTCTAATCATGCATAAATACATGTGCACAAGAACACACATACACAGCTGACATTACCCACAACTTCAACTCTAGTCAGTAGTAGAATACACATAAAACCACATACATCTGATTAATACGATCCAGATTCATCGATATTTTACTATTCTGATATAAAACCCATATCTAGATCATAACATACACAAATCATTTTTTGTCATATCAGCATGTACAACAATGATCCTTACCGTACATCATTAGACTTTACAAGAAGTACCATTGCTCAAGTTAAGAATTTTAATGCTTTTAAGACCCCAGGTGGTCTGGAGAGTTCATGTGCTCCTCTACACCGTATATTTTTTAAATTTACACCAAGCTGAGCCAAAAATCTTCGAGATTCCACCCTCAGTGTGAGCTGGTAATGCCTGTACCATCCCAACTAGCCCCGTTATTTACTCAATACTTATTTGCCATCCCAATCCAATGGACCAGGTAATAACTACTAACACTAACTGCACACATTAGCACTTAAAATCACACATGCTGCGAAGTCTGATTGTTCTCTCATAATGAAGTGTGTGAGCGCTCCATCAGGGCCCAGATCACACTCAGCGTGTCAGTGTGTTTCAGGAGCTCATTAGATTCTGATTAAAAAGCAATGGAGCAGCATGTTTCTGCCTTTGCGTGGAAGTGGTTAAGTGGAAGGGTCAGCTCAGAGAGCTCGCTGGAGCTTGGCTATGAGTCCATGAGTCAGAATGCATCCATGGTTTTTATGAAAAAGGAAAAGATGGACATGTTGGGGAATGAGAGTGTGCTCGCAGGCTGGAAACAGAGGCTCGGCTAGAGACACTACATAATCCAGACTTTTGCTTTTACTATATATGCTTCCAAAGCATGGATTAGAATGAGACACACCTCTGTATAATTTCAGTAGGATGCTCCTACTTTTTTGACATATGGTGTAAAACACAACAGTGCATGACAGAGGTTAATAGAAATAAGAGTGGAACAGATTAGGAAACATACCGAATCTGATTCCATACTAGTTCAGAGGTACAAGCTAGTATCAGCCTTTGTTTTCTAAAGTATGTCTATGCAGAAGCTACTATATCTTATTCCGGGATTACGAAGCTTCATGTTTTGTTTTTTGTCCTCTCATTCATGGTTAACGCCAAAATTGCAAATCGAGTAAGCCATTTAGCCAATCCAGAGCCCTCAATTATAGGGGTCAAGGAGGGAATCAGACATGCCCTCTCTGAAGCCTCCTTGAATTGCCACCTAGAGGAAGAAAACATAATGAAAATGAACAACAGGCTCAGAAAAAAACCCAGACCTCTATTTAAGCCCTAACCCAAAGAGAACACCTTTAAAAAATCTAATGAGTCGAACCCTTTACAAGTATACAGACATTGTGCATAAACCATGCATCGTATAACCGCTAACACAGCTATCATCATGTCCAGTTTCCTGAACAGTAGTGGTTTTGGAAGTGCAGTGCATGGAACCGGCACACCAATTCCACACAGAATTAAAGTAGGAATTAGATTAAACCATGTCCACACAGAGTTGTAGGGAGGACAATTAAGACATGTATGTGAAGTGATGGAGGTAGAAAGAAGAATGGGGAGAAGGGGCAGGAGACACTATGCATTACTGTTGAAAAAAAAAAAAACAATATCCATCATATCTATAATCTTTCTCTTGCTCCACACACACACAAACACACACACACACAAACGTTGATGTCTTTTGGATGCTGCACCTATATGCAGTGGGAAATAATTTGATAGTCCCATAGAAAGGAGAGCATAATGGCCTGGCTTATAGGATTGCCCAGCTGTGCATTATTATGTAAACAAGTACCATTGAGATTACGCTTCGCCTATTACCTTCGTATCACCTAGTCATTCAACTCACCCTACCACTAAAACTATGCTGCCATCTGCAGGGCAATGCAAAGCACTACATTTGCAGCTTCCAGCTCCCTATCATACCACAGAAATAAATAAAAGGCTCTCTCTTTTAAAAAAAAAATCACTTTCTCCATTCCACAAGTGCTCCACAGACATGTGTTTATACTTTCAAGTTAAAACAATCAATCAATTCAGGAGATATTTGAAAGCACTTCAAAAAAGAAAGAAAGAAAATGAAGCTGACTCTAAAAGACGTAAGTGAAAAATAAAACATGAATGAAACCCTTAAAATCATTTTTCGGTACTATCACTAGCACTATCACTAAAATGAAGGGGAACGGGGAGACATGGCGTGATAGTGATAAGGTAGGAATTAGACGTGTGTGTTCTCTGAGGATGACGAGCTGCCCACTGAAGCTGTGCTGTCAAGGCTCGAGTTGTGATTGGGCGAGTTAAAAGGGGGTGTGCTGCAGTTGGAGGGTGGGCCCGAGCCAGCGCTGTTGAGGTTGGGCAGTTGGCTAAACAGGGCATCACTGTGCAGGCCTTTGCTCTCCAGCTCATCCTGAAGATAGCTGCAGATCTCCTCTGGTAAGCGTTCCAGCTCGGCGTCACAGTCTCGATCTAAACGCTGCCGGTGCTGCAATGAGAAATACAGTCAGCACGAGGCATGCAAATACATGGACGACGATAAGCCAGAGAGGAGAGCAACAAGTGTGTGTATGAGAGATGAATGTATATAAGAAAAGTAGGATGAACAGACCAGTGGGTATTCCTCATCGATTTTCTTTAGGATTTCTGTCTGCTGGTTTCTCAGCTTTTCTTGTCGTTTATCCTGAGTTTCATCCAACTGTTAAAAAAAAGATGATATTCATGCAGTGGTGGTGGGGGGATTATTAGAATTATTGATTCATTAAATCATCCAGTGTCAAGTCATAGCCCTTGAATCATGACTGTTGATTTATGCCTGTAGCATTCACTGTCTTGTAGAGTGTGAAGAAACAGGGACAGTACTTAAGGAGTACCTGTGGTTAATTTCTATTACTAGCTCTTTTAAATGATCATGTATGACATCAGCAGTTCTGTCAGGTAACGTTAGTCTTTGCCCAAATGTGAAGTATGCATAAGTGCTGCCGCACTCATACTACTACTAGGTATGCTCAGCGACATGTTGTCTCCTTCACTGGCTGTTCCTGGTAGAGACGCGAAAACGTTCTGTCCTATTGGCTGGGCTGCAAAAACGTTTTCTTTCAGATGCAATTCAGTTGTCTGCGAAGAACACCTCAACCCGAACTGCTATCAGCCTGACCTCCAGACAGAACTGCGTGGCAAGAATTCCAACCTTTATGTCTAAAACAGGAAGCTGTTCCTATGGTATTCCTTCGTAAAAAGTCAAAGGATGACAACGGATGGGAGCAGCGCCTCATCAAAAGGAACCAGTAAAAGGTAAGAGTCTTTAGTATGGAGGGAGTTTTATTACCTAAAATGTCGCTCGCTGCTTGTTTACTTGCACTGGACAACCCAGCCCAATGAGTTCACGTCACTTCCAGGAAAAATGGTTGTTCTGCCCCCTCTAGCAATCCACAGGTTAAATTTGTCCAGTATAGTGCTTTTAATGGTCATTTATGTTAAAATGTGCTTTGTATCGCTTACATGTATTTCATTATGCATAAATTATGCTGTAAGGATGACCAATACCAGTACTCTTTAATGCACAATTTAAACAAAAGTAGCTCAGCATACATCAGGCATTGTGTTCAGAGACCACATCAGTAACTGTGAACCTCAAATTGACAGAAGAAGCCACAGTAAGACAAAAAGCTGGTAAGGAAATAAATATTTTGAGGTACTTTTATATAACAATTTATATATTTCATATTTAATTTATATAATGTGTATTAAAGGGCAGCACAGTGGTGTAGTGGTTAGTATGTCTGCCTCACAGCAAGAAGGTACTGGGTTTGAGTCCCAAGCTTGGGTTTCCTCCGGGTACTCTGGTTTCTTCCCACAATCCAAAGACATGCACATCAGGCTAACTGGCTGTTCCAAATTGCCCCTAGGTGTGGATATATGAGTGAATGGTTGTATGTGCATTGTGTATGTGCACGGTGTACCCTGCCTTCACACAGTGTCGGCCATGGCCACAGTAGGATTAAGCAGTGTAAATATTTATATAATGAATGGATTTCATTTTTGCATTTTCACTAGAATCTGTGGATTATCCCTTGTTTTTGCAGTTTCAGATCTCTGGTGTTTATATGCCTCTGCACGGTATACAATGTGGACATTGTAAATACAAGTGCTGGGTCAAACAGTACCATGGTAGCATCAATGGTGCTATGATTGGAAGATGTCTTAGTTTCTGTAAACGTTTATATTAAACCTAATTGAGATATCACATTCACAAGATTGGCCCACATGAGGCTGCAGTGACCTTGACCTTTGACCTCCAAAATATAATCAGTTCATCCTAGAGAGACATTTGTACAAAGTTCAAAGAAAATTGCTCAAAGTGTTTGAGATATCACGTTCACAAGAATGGCTTGGATGAATGTATGGACAGACAGACGGACAACCTGAAAACCAGATCTTGCCGGTGAGGAGGCAAAAAAAATAAACAAAAATGTTGCCTCGGTCACCCTCCCCTAAATATATTACATTTAATACTCTGACAGAAAGGCAGCATAAAGAGAAATATGTTTCTGCTTTGACAGGAGACTTGATTGGAAGTATATGAAACACACTCACCTTGCGTAAGAAGTTCACAGAGTCCTGGATATGTTTTTTATTTATCTCATTCACCTCCCTTGAGACACAGAAAGGGGGGGGGGGGGGGGGGGGGGGTGTTACAGGGGTAATGGTTTCCATGCCGACATGCGCACGTCCTGAGAAGGCCAGCGTGGAGAGTCTCTGTA
>JAOUQZ010000041.1:8405083-8407583 GCA_028564935.1 Neosilurus hyrtlii
TGTTAGAGTTATGGTAGTAACACGTACATGACCATGGCTCAGTCAGACTGCACCTTCCTCTCTATATAATGTCTGAGTTTATAAACTGATCAGCCACAACTTTAAAAACACTGAGTAGTGCTGTGAATAACATTGATCATCTCATTACATTGGCATCTGTCATGGGGTGGGATGTAATAGGCAGCAAGTGAACAGTCAGTTCTCAAAAATGATGTGTTGGAAGCAGAAAAAACAGGCGAGCGTATGAATCAGAGTGACTATGACAAAAGCCAAATTATCATGACTAGAGGGAGCATCAAAACTGGACCATGGTACAATGGAAGAAGGTGGACTGGTCTGATGAATCCCATTTTCTTTAACATTATATGAACAGCTGAGTGCAAGTGCATCACATTAAAGGGCAAGAGATGGCAACAGGATTTGCTATGTGAAGAAGGCGAGTCATTGGCAGCATTGTGATATTTTGAGGAATGTTCTGATAAACTTGTGTGGATGTTACTTTGACACATACTATTTACCTTAACATTGTTGCAGACTAAGAACACCCCTTTACGGCAATGGTGTTCCCTATCAGCACTAGCCACACTGCAAAATCTGTTCAGGAATGGTATTAAAGGAATTAGCTTCCAAATTCCCCATCTGTGGGATGTGTGGTACAAACAAGTCCAAACCATGGAGACCCACAGCTTGCAGCTTATAGGAATTAAAGGATGTGCTGTGAATTGTTTGGTGCCAGATACCACAGCACACCCTCAAAGGTCTTGTGGAGTCCATGAATTGACGTGTTAGAGCCATTTTGGCAACGCAAGGAATTCCTACACAATAATAGGCAGGTGGTTTTAATGTAATGGCTGATCACTGTATGCTTCCTATTAAAATCTTTTAGGATGGATTAATGGATGAATAAATTCACAATATTATAGGATATGAAAAGGGAGGAATATTAATTATTATTATTATTATCATCATTATAATCACAGGGAATTTACTCACAACTCTGCCTTCTCTTTATCCCCCTTCTTGGCCTCAATAATGCTGTTCTGTCTTTTCCTGTCTAAAATCTTCTGCAACTCTTTCTTTTCTCTAGTGAGAGGAAAAGACATGTCATACGGTGAAAGTGACATAAGTACACATAAACAAGGGATGTGTATGAGAGCATGAGGAAAAGCAAGCGAGAGAGAGAGAACAAAAAGAGAGAAAAACAGACAGAGACAGTGTGACACACATGGAGTTTTGTTTCCATTAAACTGCAATTTTAAATTGTGAACTACAATGTTTGTATTGGAAACAACTATGAAAACATTTTTAAACATTAGAAAAACTTCTCTCTGTAGTTTTCTCAGATGATTTAATATACCTATTTCATTCATTTTATACGTTTTCTACATTTAAGTCACATGACATGACATGAGGAGGTGTAAATGCTTGCTTTCTGAAAAAACAGCAATCGTGAGGAGGAAACCCAGCTTTATCTGCATACCATTCTTTAATTAAAACACAGATTATGCACAAGTTTTTTTAAAATACTGCGAGAGAGGGACAGACAGCCCCCCCCACACACAAACAGAGAAAGAGTGTGAGAGAGAGTGCATGAGAGAGAGTGCATGAGAGAGAGAGAGAGAGAGAGAGACAGAGACAGAGAGACAGAAAGAGAGAGATGGAGAGAGTGCATAAGAGAGTCACAGAGAGAGAGAGAGCGAGAGCATAAGAGAGACATGGAGAGAAACAGACAGAGAGAGACAGAGAGAGAGAGATAAAGAGAGGTGGAAAGCATGCATAAGAGGCAGAGAGAGAGAGAGAGTGTGTAAGAGAGACACAGAGAGAGAAAGAGTAAGAGAGAGCATAAGAGAGACATGGAGAGAGACAGACAGAGAGAGTGAGAGAGAGAGAGAAAGAGAGAGAGAGAGAGAGAGAAATGGAGAGAGTGTGTAAGAGAGCCGCAGAGAGAGAGACAGGGACAGGTGGCCTTACTTTTCACATATGTCCTTGAGTTTCTTGATCTGGGATGTCTGGCATTCCTCAGCAATAACTCTGAGTTTCTTACAGGACTGAGAAGGAACAAAATATAAACAGTTCAGAGTCTTACAATCTCTGAGAACACGTAGTAGCATCACCAACTTATGAGGATCTCATGCATCAAGATTCTTCTCACTGCTGGTACACAAATGAACTTTGCCTAAAGACTAAAATCATCTTCTGACCAAGCACCTCAACTGCAAATCAAAGAAATCCTTTGACTTGTCTGTTTTCTGTAATGCTTTATCATGTTCATTTATCATATATCTCTGATAGAGACTGTGTGTGCGTGCGCGGTACCTCTACTAGATGAGCATGCTTCTTTTCTCTTTCCAGTTTGTGTTGTTTCTTTCGCAGATCAAGCAGTTCCTTCATCTGCCACTCTCTCAGCTGCACTGTTTGCTTCTGCAGCTCCACCTCCAGAGCACTCAGCTGAGTCCTCACAGTCTCCTCAGGCTCACTAACACACACACACACACACACA
>JAOUQZ010000041.1:8410083-8420902 GCA_028564935.1 Neosilurus hyrtlii
TTTTTCCAACTGGATAATGCTTGAATTAAATGCGGAAATAAGATTTTGATTAGGTAGTAGAATTGATTAGATAGCAAATTTTTGCAGTGCTCTGTCATGGTTAAAACATGACCAAACAAATTATAAAATCCTTTATTTCTCATGCTTACATGTAGAATATACAAAACTTTGTAAGAGGTTGAAAGAGACACTGCTATACACCTGCTGTGTCCGTTATGATTAAAAACATTAAAAATAGTGTAGAAAAATATTTTTTTTCCCTTATAGTCTTCTTATAGTCTAATCTTATGTTCCCTTGTAGTATATACAAAAATAATGATTCCACCTAGGCTCTGTGAATGTAGCTGAATTAAATACTATTCAGAAACATCCACCTCACGTTGGGGCGAGTGAATGTTAATTATCCTGAAAAGTGAATCAATCAGATCAGGCCCTTTCCACATTGCATATAGTATACTAAATATATAAGCACACAAGCCTCATTGCACATGTAGCATTTATTTCCAATACTGATCACTGACACTTTGCTGTATTTGTTTATTGTTAATTTTTTTCATTGTTTAATTTGTTTACCAACATATTTTTTTTTTGTATTTTCAACAAGTTAGAAATAAAAATAGACTACACTAACACAGGTTTCCAGGTTTCTCAATTAAAATCCTGCATAATAAATTACACAAATTATAAGAGAGCCTCTATGTTTTAGTCATGTAATATCATTAATTTTCCATGGAAACTGAGATCCACTCACAGACGTTTAATATTTTCTCCAATTTTAGAACAATAACATGGAAATGATATAAAACAACACACGGAATTATGCAATGTCCAGAAATTAAATTTTTATTCCGGATTATTGTAAATAAAATGTAATTGCTAATTAATAATTATTATGCTTTAAGAACTGTACAGGAATCATCTATCACTGTATAAGACAAGACAGTAAGATTGATGACATTATGATTATACCGCAAAATAAAATTCAAATAAGCTACATACAGGACACAGCTGAGCATCAGAATATACCTGCAGTGAAAATAACCTAAAAAATATGTGTGACATTTCCTGCTGGTGCTAATAGGATTCAGGGGAAATGGTGTGCTGTCTTACCTTGGTGCTCATTGGGAATGTAGTCCTGTACTTCAGTGTATACAAGGAGAGAAGGAAGCATGAGTGGCTGATTGAGCTCATTCTTCAGATTAATGTAATGGTATCCTGGAGAACACACACACAGACAGCCACAGTAATCAAAACTACAGGGAAAAAATCAAGATCAAAATCGAGTGTAGTTATTCATGCACTGTATATTTATGTAGTTTGTGTGTAGAACAGAATATGAATACAAATCTTTTGTAAAACAAACACTGTCTAAGAACATGTTACTCCTCCAGAGAGTCACAGAAAACTTCATTATTCTGAACAGTTTAATTTCCTGTGGAGTTTTTCCTCTTAGGGTTAAAGTGTATAGTCATTTTGCTGCTTGCGGTTAGTGTGTGCTAACACTATAAAATATATCGGACTGATTTTAAACATCTCTCTCTCTAAAATGAAACAATGGGACAACAGGGCCCAGGTTAAAAATACAGGAATTTAACTTCAACAGAGTGTGAACTACGGCAGGTGTTAAAGGCACTGAGTGTACCACTGAGTGAGTGCATTTATTTTCACAGCAAGTCACTGCCAGGCAAAAAAACTGGCATGTGTTTGTTGTTTGTCATAAACCTTGTACTGACCTGGACGTAAAGCCACCACTGGTAAGATTCGATGACCTATGAACTTTCCATTCTCTTCAAAGACAGCTACCCTTAGTGATGCTAGTGTGGGCAACACCACCTAGAGGGAAAGGGAGGTGGGGGGGCACTTTATATGGATTTTGCTTGTCTAATGTAAAGGCTCAATCTCTCGTGCTATTTAATGCTGATTTTGGATCACAGAGATTTTGGATAACTATAGCTTTACATTGATGTTTTAGAGCTTTTTTCCACAAAAAGCATTTATTGTTTGCTTATTATGATATTTTCATTATACACAGTTACATATATTGTAGACTTTCATGACTTGAAGTAATATGAAGAACATCATTACAATATATATAAAACAATATATCACACAGCTGTAATCCACACAACATGTAAAATCCCAATATCTGCACAGTAGGAACCTTATTAAAGACAAATGGATCTTCCTCCCAGATTGGGTCCATTGAGTTGTTATTGGAGGTTTTGGTTCGGAACTTTCTCCTGGTGTCAGTAGGCAGTCCAAACATGTCCACCTCAACATACACACCGACCTTCTTATCACTCAGAAACTGACCGGACATAATCTAGATGTATGGCAAATGAGTATACAAATTAGCACATATACTGACACTGCATGATACTTGAATTACACACACACACACACACACACACACGCACACAAGCATGCAGCACTACCTTGATCTTGACAGTGTTAGCTACGATGCCATCCACTATACTCTCAGTGAAGGGGTCAAAGTGTTTGTCTGTGCGTCTCATGAACTCAGGTTTAAGCAGGTAGCCACTGCGGCCATTATACTCGAACACACCCATGTTTAGCTGCATGGGCAGATCTAAAGTAAAAACAGTCATGTTGTAATTGTATGTACAAACTTTCTAACAAACAAACTGAAAAACTACTAAGCAACTTGCAATTCAACTAACAAACTGACATAAAAACGCAAGCAACTGTCAATGTACAAACTAAGTTAATGTTGATTAATACATAATATGTGAACCTAAAAAACATACTAAAACACAAACATAAGCTAGCGCATTAAAGAGCCAAACACAACATACAAAAAAAGCAAAAAGTAACTTCTAACTCAGCTGCAGATTCCTTAAAAAGACGAGCTATTACACATTTGACATTTACTGAGTTTCACTGTAAGATTGAAGAAACAGGGAAGCAGGTGAGAGCTGTCAGATTCAGTGGGAACTATGCATTTATTTGGTAAAACAAAAATATGGGCTGTATAGCCATTTCTTACATTTGTTGGAGCCAATCCAGAGAAATTAGAGAAAAGATTTAAAATATCTAGTTTGTATATAATAATAAGATATAAATTTTCTGATGGGTAAAAAGGTAATGATTAGCCTAGTGGATGTTTTTGGTATCCAAAGTCATATTTATAGGTTATAAAGTGTAGTATTTTTATTGGAGGTGACCACACTAGAGGTGCAATAGAAAAGCGACTGATGTACATGGCAATTCCTGGCTGTCACTTTTCATTCTCAAAATGTTCTCAAATTTTTCTGATATTTGTGGCATTGCATTTTAGTCGTGAACTCAGCACAAAAAACTTCAAACATGTCATTTGAAATTTCACACATGAAATAAAAAAAAAAAATGCTGCGAATGTCGCAAACCAAGGCTTTGATGCAGAGTAGTCTCAAACTCTCCTTAAACAGTCCACACATGTCGTAAGAAGGTCACATATGGAAAGTCTGAGACATGCCATATTATTGTTTCATAAATAAAAAGCAAGTGGTTTGAGAACAAAAAGCGGACAAAATGTGGTGGATTTATGACAGGAGATTTGCTCTTTTATCGGCAAACATCCCCAAACCAATCACAAATTGCTCGCAAATCAGTCACAAATTGTTACATTACTTTCGTGTGACTTTCGTGCGATATACATATTTAAGCTGCACAAAACATCTTGCGGCGAATAATTCGCATCAGTTGCTGTTCTATCGCACCTCAACTGTGATCACGCCCTAACAAATATCAAAAAAACAAAACGCATCAAAACACTGAATCTCAGGATGAACTTTTCTTAAACTGGACTCATTTTGTGGTGACAAACCACAAACAAAGTATATGCACACACTCACTGATGCACACAAACCCAGACTAGAGTTTTAAGACCTCCCTCTTCAGCTTGTGTGACCGTAAGTGATGTCCAGTTCCATTTTAATTACAGAAACAGGAATAATACTGATTAGACAAGGGCTGGACTCACCAAGAGTCTGAAAGTTTAGTGCCACCATCTGGCAGCCTACATTCCAGAACAGCTGTGGCATGTAGTTACTGGAGTCCACACGCGTGCCTTTGGGATAGATCCGACTCAGCTGTTTCTTATTGTATCTGAACACGAGCAGTTCAGGAAAATAAAAGTGCACACTCGCACTGACATGGTGCTGTGAACAAATAATAATCTAACAATACACCTTGTAATATAAGCAAATATGTATATTAAATCACAAATGGAAAGGATACTCCACAAACTCAATGGGGGAATTCTTCAGTATGTCCATAGCTTTGGTCTCCACAAAGGATGACATTTCAAAATACTTTTTCCTTTCTATGCACATTAAAAAAAAAAAAAAGGTTTGATCAATAATATTACACACATTACATTAAAAACTACACCCGAGTCCATTATAATACATCATCACATCTCTCTGGATACTCACTGGTCGCCACTTCAAAGGATTTAAATTTAACTGGTTCAATGTAGTTGACCAGGTTGGACATCTCTTCTGTAGCAGTGACTTCACTGTAGGCTGTTCCCTGCAGGAGAGGAGGAGGAGAAGAAGAGGAAGAAGAAGAAGAGAGTAGACTGAGTGTGAATGAACCCAGTGGATCAGTTCAATTCCCCTTGATACAAGTGCCTAAAAATTACCCTCTCATAATAAATTAGTTTCTTTAATTTTTTTCTATTATTTCTTTAATTGCCGCAAAGTCAGCAATACATAAAAGCCAATCAGCATCAGCTCAGCAACATGGCAGCCTTATTGGGTGTCTTATGGTGGGAACACAAAGACATCAGATGCACATGTGGCAACCATCCAAAATAAAGTGAGTGGCTTTTAAGTACGCTGTGATGGACACACTATATTCCATGACTATGGTGCTGTGCTTGGAGCTCAACTAAAAATATGCTTTTTAAAAAAGTAAAGTCTATTATGATGTTAGCAGGCTACACAATATTCTTGCCTTTCACAATGAGCATGATAGTCCTATATATTCTTGCCATCTCCTGATCAGGAGAAACACTACACGTTTGACTGGAACCAATCACCGATCACATCCTTGCATGTCACTGGGTAGGAAAATCAAAAAACTGTCAATCATGCAAACCAGAAGACATCGTAGAAGTTGTCAAACTAGATAACTTGGACACAATACAAAAAATTCTGACATGCTTGAATTTCATTAGGATCCCAGATGACATATCACTGTCACATTACAAGGACTGTCCATCAACAGCGAAAGAGAAACTCTAACTAAGGTGAAGAGTAAAAGAGAGTAATGCAAAAAAAAAGAAAAAAGAAAGAATAGAATATTTACATTAAAGTGAGAGAGAGGGATAGAAAACATACTGAATTACCTCATCTGAATGATGCTTTTTGGGGTCTATCACGACTTCTTCCTCCTCTTCTTCATCACTATCTCCATCTCCACGATCTTCATCACAAGAAATTAAAAAAATTAACAGTAAAACCCATAAAAACAACAATCAGAAAAGTATGCACTACATAAAAACAGCACACTGATGTTAGTCTGCAGTGACCGGAGAAGACAACATATCACTCGTGCCCCAACCCACCAATAGACTTCCGCTTGTCACTGTCTTTGCTCATCCTTTCTGCAAGCTTCTCACCCCCGTTGGACATTATCTGGCTTGCCTCCCCTTCAAGCAATGGAGCATCTAAACACAAATCTTATTATGAATGGATATGAAATGGATATTTGGCACAATCAGTCAGAAAATGGAATTCACAAAGAACAATGACTTGTTGAAATGAAATGTACATGAAAGCATCTGAACAGAAATGCAGAAATGGAACGAATAAACGCTTTAGATGGCATACGTCTGAAAAGCAAAATGATTTGCCTGCAGCTGTCTGAACAAGAGCAAATTGTGAAAAATAAGGAGGAGAACTCAAAAGGTGTATTAATCTCTTAAGTGTGTGTGCTCACCATTGAGAGACGAGGCCTGCTCGTCTGCACCCTCTTTGCGTCTCACGCTGCCTCCGTTAGTCGCGTGGTGATGCTTCTTCTTGTTCTTTATCAGGATTTTCCCCAACAGATCCTGGGGACTGGGCAATGGCTGACCTGGGGACAGCTGCAGCAAAGCACATGCCACAAAACTTTATTACACTGCAATTTACATTAAAATCAACATTTAACAGTGTTAGGTCAAGTTTGTGAATATGAGCAACAGTGGAGTAACCTACCGGATATTTCTCTAAAGGATCGATGAGCAAAGCATCACCGAATGTGGTACGACAATATTCTGCCATTTTAGCCTGCTGTCGTGCACTGATGATGAAGAAATGAGAGGGACAGAGGTAAAGAGATGTCACACAATTAAGTGTATGACAGAAAGAGCTATTAATAGTACAGTGGGACCATGTGACACAGTGGGGTATGCAGATATCAAAATTCTTGATATGTGAAAAGTGTTTTATGTCTCTTGACGCATCATACTTTTTTCCCTGACTTTAGACATGGCAAATTCCTACCCATCAACCCTATTTTTCAAAATTGCTGCTCATGCAACATTAGCAGTGGAGTCTCACGTTTAGAGAAGAGCGCTATCCACTATCCACCCACTTTTGAATACATTAGTTCAGAGACAATTATGATAAGCTAAGTTGCTGTGAGTGATAGAGAAGAAAGCACATGCCATCTTTCCCTCCCTGTGAGTTCTGATAATTAGCTCGCTGGGCTCCCTGCTCCCATGGCTGGGAGGATTCAAACCTGAGGGGGAACGCTTTTCTGTTGTGCCACTTGTGCCACAACTTAAGTAACTTAAGTTTGCATTATAGTAGCTATAAATGAGTCTTTACAACAATCTTGTCCATATCATGGATATGTTTCTTAAAGGGTAGCTGTGATGAATTAGTGTTACTAGCTATTTGAAACGATCATGCATAACATCAGCGGTTCCTTCTGGCAACAACAGTCTTTGCCTGTTTCAAAGTGTGTGCGAGTGTTATGACTCTAGGCATGCTCAGAGGCATGTTGCCTTCAAAGCAAAGCACAGAAATTTGCAGAAAACACCAACTGATGACAGGAAAGTCGAGTTGGTGAAACGTTAGCTGCATCAGCCATTTTGGATCTAACATCAAGCACATCTCTGGGAGCATTCTCATCCTCAGAGTCACTAGAATGCAATGTCTCACTGTCTTAGCCCCACCCATCGTGTTGAGGTCACTTCCAGGGAAAAACGACAGCTAACCCTCACAGTTTAGCCCCTGCTAGTAATCGACAAGATAAAATTACCAGTTGTGTGTTTTTTTTTATCTCAATATGTTAAAATAAGTGTCTGCAAATGTATTACATACACACAAATTATGCTGTAAGTATGACCAATACCAGTACTCTTTAAATGTTCTGTAATCTGTTTACATTGTTAGATTCTAATTATAAATTTTATGATTCTATTGCTGTGGAAACAGTAAGGTATTAGAAAAAGTTCAATACCTATAAACCAATCAGATTTGAGTGCTGTGGTATAGCACCAAAAGAAAACCAATACTTTATTTTCAATATTGTCATCTGTACTTTTATAGCACTAAGCAATTCTGGATGGTTCTGTGATTACACTCAGACACAGACATGCACTTACGAGTCGACGTGATTCTCAAAGGACAGGATGAGGGGGTAAGGAGAGGTCTTAAAGGCACTCTCAGCAATGGCTTCAATCACCTCCTGTGGGGGGGAAATCACACATGCAGGAAAGTGAATACAGGACGTTGTTGAAGAGACAAACAGAATGACTCAGGCAGATGGCAGCACCTTAAAGGGGATTTCGGTTGTCATGGTGAAGCCGTGCGTGATAATGGGCTCTTCGTCAGGTGGTCGACCTTTCCAGCAGTCCAGCTCGATACAGCGGCAACCGGTGAGCAAAACCTGTCTGTACATTTCCACTGAGGACAAACCAGTTAACTGGCCCACTGCACACACGCACACGCACACACACACACACACGCACACGCACACACACACACATGCACAAATGAAAATTCAAACAAGCCTGTTTTGTTATCACTACATTGTTATTAAAACTTAGTTATATTGTAATAAAGAACAAAACAATAGTTTAGTTACAGAAATGGAAGTATTTTAATAATCAAATACAACGATCTGAGAAAAGAGCTGAGAAATATCCCATGATTCATTCTTTTTGCACTGCAATAGGTCAGAGTGCAAACGGTGTCTTTTAGCAGGTAAAAACTCTCCTTTATGGACTTTTGCAGGGAATTTTGAGGAGAACATTTCAGGTACAGGATATTTATAGGAAATGTACCAACCTGTGAGGTAAGTGTTGTGTGAAGAGTTAATAAAATAATGAGACAGTGGCTGGTTCATATCATCCATGATGTCAAATCTCTCAGAGGGAACCACTGCATTTTCCTCTCCTCCCAGATATTTACTGAAAGCCATTAGTGAGACCTGGTCTACACACACACACATACACACACACACACACACAAAATTACCATCATATTTGCCATCAATTGGCCCATTATATCACTCCCAGCATAATTCCTTATTTAATTCCTTAAGTAACTGTGAATGTGTGTGTGTGTGTGTGTGTGTGTGTGTGTGTGTGTGTGTGTGTGTGTGCACGCTTACCTCTGTCCAGCTGGTGGGAGGCATTCTCATATTTTTCCATGAGCTGTCGTACCTGCTCTCGCTTAAGCGGTGGGTACAGCACCTCATTCAGCCGCGAGTCTCTCTGTGTACGATTAATGAAATCCAACATCTGATCCATGGATAGAAAGGGCTTCCCTTTAGAGCCACTGGAAATGCACACAAGCCCGCACACACACACTTTATAAGGTTCAAAAACACCATGCAATAGATTTTACTTCATTCAAGCATTTCATTGTTTTCTCTGGTTGTGTAACTGCGCTGCCTGTGTACTTCATTAATACTGTATGTGTTTTATCTGTTAAATGTTACTCTGTAGAGTTTATTATATGAGTATTTTCCTGTGCTGAAAAACATTAAAAGAAAAATTTAAACAACTTCAACAATTTATGACACAGGCACAAGTTAAAAATCTGTTCAGGGAGAACTGGCTGTATCACATTTTTGTGATAAATCAGCACTGTCCTTTCAGGTTTTAATAATGCATTGAACAATTCTTAATCTGGTAATTTTAGGATTCTCCTTATTTGTTTTCTTTGATTGATGCAGGACAATATTTTGAACATTCTGAGCAGTAATAGCTTTTTAGACACAGGATACGTCTTCCGACTTCACTGTTTAAGAAAGTAGAAGGTACTCGCTGGCTGAAACAAATCACTGCAATCATTTTCCCATCAAAAGTTTTTTAAATTATTGTTTGAATACTAAGGTTGATTCAAATCCACATTTTTGGCCAGGCAGTGTACGTACTACTATAGGAAAATAAACAACTTTCAGTTGATGGAACTGTGATGACATTCCTGCGTATGGTATTCACACGTAGTGTATTGTTCACATGGAATATCATTAGATTTTATAACAGCTTATAAGTAATTAATAAAATCTGAAAGTAAAGAGCAGAAACAACAGTCAGAACAAAAACCCATCACTCACAGCTTCATGAAGATTTGGTCGATGTCAGGCCTCATGCACAGCTTGTCCAGGAAAGTCTGGAACTTTTCCAAGGTGAAATCTTCCAATCTGATTCCGTCTGCCTGAAGAAGACACACACATGCAACGTCATAACATGTCAAACTGTTTGTTTATATCTTCAGAGGACCCCATCAGGGTCACATGATCACTCTTTGGCACACAAATACCACAATTTCATGCTGAGCCATAATGGGTTTCCATACCTTTTAGATTTAATTCCCATTAATGTGATAGTTATAACAGGCTGATAACAAATGTAACTGCTGATTTTTGTGTAAATGCCATGATCTCATGCTGGCAGATAATATCGGTCGATCACAGGTGTCAAACTCAAGGCCCGTGGGCCATATGCAGCTGCCAACTTATTTTATTTGGCCTGTGAGGGTTTTTAAAGAATGAAAATCATCCATTCTTTGCATAAACCATTACTATGAAACATAATTCATCATCTTTCCACTAGGTGGCAGCAACCTATTTCAAACAAAAGCTAGTCATTCGTGACTCAAGGAAGATTATCAGCTAGCTAATCACTGTTTAAAAAGCCCTCAGTGAAAATGAGTTTGACACCCCTGGGGTAGATTTTCAGATTCCATTCCCATTAAAATTAAGCTATAGTCTACATCTATTTCCAGTTTGTCAACATGTTTCCCTCTCATAACAACACCATGCTACATTTAAAGATGTATGATACTCCCACTTGTATTAACCGTTGAAAATTTTTTACACTTTTTAACCATGGATTTTTCAGAGGCATCACTAGTTTGTACACTATTGGTGACAGTACACAACACAGTGAAACATTAAGGCTTGGTCTCACATCATGTGCTACTATGTTCTCACGCTACATATCACGTGCAGTATTTTAGCTTAGATTAACACCTCGTATCAAACACTAACCACATGTACTTAATGGAGGTAAAGATCACCGAGCTGTACTTTATGCAAATTAATTGCTCCAGTGCAGCTAAAATTCATTAATTCATTCATTCCTCATATTCCGCTTAATCCAGGGTCCGGTTGCAGGGGCAGCTGCCTAAGCAATGAGGTCTAGACGTCCCTCTCCCCAGCCACTTCCTCCAGCTCTTCCGAGGGGATGCCAAGGCATTCCCAGACCAGCCGAGAGACGTAGTCCCTCCAGCGTAGGGCATTCCACCCTTTTCCGACTGAGAACCATGGCCTCGGACTTGGAGGTGCTGATTCTCATCCCAGTCGCTTCACA
>JAOUQZ010000041.1:8421002-8445948 GCA_028564935.1 Neosilurus hyrtlii
GTTCTTTTACATGCCTCTCACCACAGACAGTGAGAGACATGGCCGGCATTTGATAACCTAGTTAGCTGCACTGGGGGGACAACAGTGAGAACCATTTAAGAGTGGGGCTTGAACCCCCAATCTTGGGATGAGTAATCCAACACCTTACTTACAAAGCTTTGACATTTACCTGACATTTTACAGACAACTTTTTAATTTGAAATATGTTAAAACGCTCTTAGCTCAGGTAAACGAGAACACTACCCTAGGATTAAAAAGAGCCATGCGTGGGATTTGAAAATGATCGCCTTTTGGTTTTTAACCTTTTGGCCAGGCCTCTGAGTGGATCAACAGAAAAATGCCCCATGCTCAGGAGATGGAGAGGTCAGATTCCATTGATGACATATGCAGAATGCAGAATAGGGTAGACAGCTGTTTCCTCAGAGTGTGTTCTGCAGTCCTGGGGTGCAGAAAATGTCTTTTATTTGCTTCAGGAGGAAGCAGGTTTTAGCATTCATCCTTCAGATTGACAGAAAATGCATGACAGGGAAGAGTTGGCTTAAGGTAGGAATTAGGATGCAACCATTAGGTAGAAAGTGGACGAAAATAAATTCCGGTTTTAACCAGAAAGCCTGAATTTTTAACAAGGTTGAATCATAAGGTTAATAGAATACATGCAGAATCAAACCTATTTGTAGAAAATAAATAAGTGCAAAAAAAACATTTTTTTAAAAAACCCAAAAAGCACCAGTCTCTGCCAAAGTAATTTACAGACAAAAACTAAAATAAAATATCACATATACAGGCTTAAAAGATTTCCAGTCAGTCCTAAACAAAAACCATTTCTACCAGAAACATATGCAACTCTTGCATTTAAAGTGAGGTATTCACTTGATTATTAACATTCAGCCATTTTTCTATGTCACCCAGGATCCTTTTTGTTTAACAACAAATAAACACATGATCATTCAAGGCTTTGATTAGACAAGGGCAGACCCCAGCATGGCCCAATGGATATTTCCAGTTTATCATCAATTTATCTTTAGTTGTGGGGTGTTTTATTCTTAAACCCATGTACTCTGTATGAAGCATAGGGTGCCAGACCCACTTCATGTAGTCCCTAGCCAAAATATCCTTTTCAACAAGAAAAAGAGGTTTCATGAAAATAAATTTTTTTTTACCATTAAATATTCTTAAATAAACACAAATGTTGTTCCTTTCCAAAGAATCAGTCTTAAATTAGTAGTTATAAAAAAATTATGGCTAGCGTTAGCCTTTAGCTCTGAAGAAATCACAACCGGTTCCTTTTTTTCTGTAGTGACATTTCAGGTAATAGAATATGAGCTCTCCTTCTTGTAGTAGATTAACCAATCAGAATACACAATTGCTCATATCTAATGAGCAAGTATAGGAAAAATAAAAGTATAGTTGTACAATAAGTACAAGTATATACTAATAGGAACATTTGGATAGTTCAGTTTTCAAAGTCTCTGAATCTATACTGTAAATATTTAACACATTCTACTATGATACTGAGGTGAGACTATGAGATTAACTGTGGTTTTGATGATGCTGGAGAAAGCTGTATAACATATATAATCTCTAATAAGCATTTAATTGGGTTTGCAATTTGGTGATCATGAAGGTCATATCATTTAATTTAGTTTATATTTTCATGCCCATCAATTCATTCAGTGAGCCCTCATACCCTGGAGCAAATATGTTATCATCCTGAAATAGAAGAATCGTAGCAGGATCAAAATGTTTCCCTCTGGACCCAAACCACATCAGCAAAACACCTCCATACAGCACAATGTGTGCTCTGCCAGCTTGTATTTTAGACACTGACTAATAGACATAGAATAGTAATAGGATAATACTTGGGAGGAGATTTTCAACAGGGTGTGTTTTCCTTTCAATAACAAAAACTACTCTACAGTGTACAACATAATCACACACATCACCACCACACCTTGTAGCACAACCTTCAGACACAAAGCAGGGAACTCTGGTCGTGCACGCATGAATCCATGAAGAATAAGAAAATAAGAAAGGTCAGAGAAGGACAAAAGTGGATTCAAGGAAGTGCAACTGACTTTTAACAACTTTACGCTACTTAGAAGGAGAAGCAAAAAAAGGGTGCGCGTGATAATGGTATTATTAAATATAATAATAGTGACATTAAAATCTAAAAGTATGCAGTTACTGAAGAGACAAGATGAGGTGTCCTCCTTCCTCTACAGACGAGTCTGGCTTCCCCTGGGCATTTATTCCTACCACCAAACAGGGTTACTGCTTCTCCTCAGGCGAAGATTGCCCTAGTGTCCTAGTACCACAATACACACACACATACACACACACTGAGCTCATCTCCTGAAGAAATGACTTTCAGTTTTTGTGTGAAAGTATATGTACAAGTATTCTTTCTTACAAAAGAACTCTTTTCAATCCCTAATTTATCCCTCTTTCTAATATACATTTACAAAACCTTCATTTATGCAAGAAAGTGCAGTAAAGATATGAACTTAGTTTCTAAAAAGTTGTTCGTACAAATCTGTTTTTGTCTTCTGCTCACATGCACACTTACAGAGCACAGTGTCACATGACAGCCAATTACAGGAAATCAAATCCTAATACACGAGACTATAGCTGAATAAACCACATGCCATACGTGCCTCAGTAACAAGCCTGAAAAGATGAAAAGAAAAGAAATAGAAACCAAAAAAAGAAGAGCACACAAAAGCGAAAGGATGGGCAAGAGCGTGATTTAATTTCACTGGCTGAAATCTGATTCAATTCACGAGCACTCACATGATACACATTAATTGGAAAGTGAAGCACATAAAAGACACTGATTGGAGAGGACAACAACATTCAGTGAAAGAGAGAATCAGTTCCCGGAGAATGTTGCTGAACTTGACAATGCGAAGACAAAACAATGTTAATATTATACAAGCACTGAAAGTCAAAGACAATTCTCTGCTCTTAATGTGCTCGAAAGGTACATTCAATGCTTTCGCACAAGGTAAAGTTAGCTAAAGCTACGCATTCAGAAATGCCAGCTTATCCATTGAAAACAGCAGTGAACATGACTGACAACAAAGTACAGATACCGCCTCGCCACTGAATGGTAAAGCCTGTATCTCATGGAGCGGCGTATGTTGACGAACATAGCGAATATTGTATTCGCTAACTTTTCTGACGAATGATGACAAAAATCTTGGTGCACCTCTGTAACTTTGCAACTTTTATTACTGATGTTTAGTGACAATTAGTAACATTCACGCAAATGTTTGATGAAATGTTTGTGAAAGACAGTTGGCAAATATTAGTGACAGAAAGTCTAAGCGACCGTTAGCAACTGTTTGCCACTGTTGGGAAATGTTTAGGAACTTTTGAGAACTCCTGGTAAAACACTAAGTGAATGTCAAGTGAATCTTGGAACTGAACCACCCAACCTGATAAAAAGGGTGAGCAAGCCCTCCCTAAATAAATAAATGTAAACATAAGGCAGATACAGAAGATGGACTTCTAGAATATGGAAATGGATTTCTGTCAAGACGACCCAATGAGCCTTTGAGGGAGAATGACTTTCTATCTGGTTGCTGCTGCAGCTATCTCACAGCTGAAGACGAGGAAAGAAGTAGAAGAAAAGAAGAAGAAAAAAAATTGTTTTCAACCGAACTCTATAAAAAAGTTGAGCAATCCCTATCCAGCACTGTGTTCACTACATGGCAAACCAAAAATTACTTTACCAGCCTGTGTTACAACTGTTTGCAGGAAAAATAAATTTGCAAATAAATTTTGAACATGGTTTAAAATAGCACTTTGTTTATAGCATAATATTCTGTACATGAGCCTTTTCACAGTCTTCTAGAGTACTGGGGATAAAATGAGGGTTATTGTTCCAAAATCTAATTTCCAAAAATAATTTGAATTCATAATTAATAATTTATTTATTAAGGAGGATGTTTGTCATGAAATTTTTTTCATTCAAAATTAGATAAGCATATGTTATTTTACTAAATCATGCATTAGTGGCAATATCCCCAATTTGTTCTGCACAGGGCAGATCTGAATACACGCAAAGAACTGTCTGTCCAAAACATTAATATCTCTTGTGATAATAAGAAATGTATCTTTTTCAATCAGATGCACTTTTTATAAAGTAAATCTAGGTATGTAACTTCGAAGGAAAACATATCTGAACCAGATTCTGAAATGTTCATTATAGACGCATGTGAATGTGTGTCCGTTCAAAAGTGTCCACTCCGAAATCTTTTTTTTTTCTAGTTCCCAAACTTCAGTTGAACTTTACTTGCAATAGTTCAGATATTTTAATATTGTATTATAATAATGTGATTAAAACTTATTAAAAAAACTGAACTGGTTTTAATTCTGAAATCTTACTACTATTGACAATGAGAGTTTTTAAAGAAATTTTATTGTGTTGGACATGCATACTTTCAAAGGCCATAACTTCCAAAAAAATAACATTACAGACAAATTTTCTAATTAAATTAAAAACCTTTATTTTTGACCCCTTTTCGACTGTTTGCTCTAAGAGACTGTGAAAATGCCCTTATCACGATAAACATAACGATCTTGAAAAAAATATCAGGATTTGATATTTAGGCCATCTCGAACAGCCCCAACTTCAGGTCATTGTCATGCTTGAAGATGACACCTCCCCCCATTGAGAACTGCCTGGCAGAGAGCAGCAGGTTTTTCTCAAGGATTTGATGGCATTTTGCCCGAACCATATTACCTCTATCTTGAGAAGTGCCCCTGTCCCTGCAGTAAAGAAACATACCCACAGCAAGATGCTATCACCCCCATACTTTATAGTGTGATTTCAATAATAAGCTGTATTGGCTTTCCACCAGATATTCAATTTAGCAATTTAGGCCAAATATTTACATTTTGGTCTCATCATTACATTCTGGTCTCATCACAAGAACTTTTTTTCGTTTGGCCTAAAAAACTTAAAGGTACATTTTAGCAAAGTTCATTCAAGGAGTGTCTTTTCCCTTGAACCTTCCCAAACAAGCCACATTTGTGGAGATGTTGTTGTTACATGCACACAATGACCACTCCTTGCCAAAAACTGCTGTAACTGCTTCAAAGTTGCCATAGGCCTCTTGGTAGCCTTTCTGACCAGTTTCCTCCCTCACTCGTTCTTCAAGATTAGAGAGACAGCCTGATATGGGAAGGGACCTAGTAGTAACAAACACCTTTAACCAGATCATGGAATTTAATGTGTTCCTAGAGAGTAATAAAACCTTTGAATTTTTGATCCTTTCTTCAACTCAGGCTACAAAGCAACATATTGTGAATTTTTTGAAGGAGTTGATTCTTATCTATACACACTGTAATTAATAACATCTCCAAAAGGTTCTTTACTGGTAAATATGCTGGAAATATGAAATCATTTTTATCGGGTTCAAATGATGGCTTTTATGAACATGAAGGAGTACCAGTTATTAAGCGTAAAAGAGAAGTTGAAAAGCACTTACGATGCTGTTTCCACTGGACCAGTAGAGAAAGAATCCAAGAGGGTCCACTTTCAGGGTTCCCAGAGTGTACTGGGTGTTGTTGGGCTCCTAAATGCACACACACACACGCACACGCGCACGCGCACACACACACACACACACACACACACACACAGCGAGAGAGAAATATATTAGGACTCTGGTACATTGTTATTCCAATGTACACAAGTTTACACTTTACAATGTCTCTTAAGACACTTTTAAAAATCATTACCTAGGTCATGACACCAGGAGATATCATTTAACAGATCAAGCAACGTTACCTCAGCAGGAGTGTGTATTTCGTTTTGTCACATAAGAAATATTCAACAATGCAACAGATTAAAGATTATTTAACAGACAGTATGACTTGAGACTAGTCACTGCTTGAAATATAAACATGGATTCATCTACTACATGTGATAAGCAGTAGATGAATCGATGTTTATATTCCAAGCCGGTATTATGTTAAACATAATGATATGCTCCAACACTGACATGTGTTAGCATAGTGTGCTTTGCCCAATTTGTAACCAGTAAACACACGTCTAAACGGTAATTTTTTAACATTACAGGACCCAGAGACCATACATTCTTTCTACCATTATGTCTGTTGTTTGAAACATTGCCTTGTTGATCCATTTCTGGTATATTGGTCTCTTTCCATTGAAGTAGCTAGAAGCCTAGACTGAAAACTTATGTCTGGGACCATTGCCAATTTAGATGCCAAAAGGACAGACTTTACTATAAGCATTTGGATTCAAAGCAGCCAACAGTTCAGTGTGACTGGATTTAAGGATGTTGTGATACCAAAAATGTGCAATATAGTATTAAATAATGCACACTCCTGATTTGAATCAAAGAGAAAATGCTGGCTTTTCAGTGACGGACTAATGGATAGACTCAGTAATGGATACTGAGGTTACTCCTCATTGACCGGGACTGATGGGTGCTGAACCGACATCTCCATCACAGAGACTGCTGGATACTGAAACCAGGCTTATTTAACGGAGACTGATGAGCAATCAGTTGATGAATTCTTCATGGGGAAATTAAATTTTGGTTTTATCACTCAAGGCAAGATGAGATCAAAACATTTATTAGAAGATCAGTTGTATATTTTTCTGTTTTAATTTATTAGACATGGATATTATCAGTCGGGGCTATTTTATGTCAACATTTCTTTCCTGAGCCATTTGTGAAGACATTAGAAGCTATTTCCTGCTCCTTCTGAAACATGCCATGTGCAAACCATGTGCACCACGTGACTGCTGAATTAATGAACTGTGCTCTGCAGCCCTTCCTACTGAATGACAGTCTGACAAAGACATTTCCTGTGGACATCCTACCACAGATCCCACATCTCCCATCCTTAGAGTCTTGTACATTGTCCTCTGCACACTGTTAAAATTTCACTGTGGCTCAGGAACAAGGTTCCCAATGAGCCCTTGAGACAAGTGCTATGAACTGAGGGACAATGAACAGGGGAATAAAAGACAAGAGGAGGGGGTGAACCTTGGATCAGTGGCTAGTTTTCAGAGAAAGAGAGAAAATGTAACGCCCCTTAGGGACAGTTGGATTTAGAGTGGAGTCTAATGGCTGAAATGTGAAGCGCTGGCAAAAGCCACAAGAGCCACAGAGTAACCCCGTACTTTCATCTTAAATAAATGTGTAGTGTGTGGGAGAGAGAGAGGGAGAGAGAGCGAGAGAGCTACAAAAAGATAACTGATTTGGAATTGGATTTGAAATGTTTTTCATGAGAAAATCTTGCAGGATCTAATCAATGTTGTCTTGTCCTCAGTGTTTTCGCCTGCATTTGTTTGCTTTTTCTCACTGTTTCTTCTGTCTTCAAAAAAGAAAAAGCCAATCAGATCCCATATTGTTTGTCCTGATTCTCCTTGTACATTCCATTTCTTTTTCCATTACACATCTTTCCTCTTGCTCCACCATCTCCTTTGTTAAATAAAAAAAATCAAAATCAAATGATGAACAATAAACAGAGAACAACAAGCACACAGCAAATTAAGGGTGTTGACAAATGAGACAATCAACAGCTCAGAGTTAGCACTGATTAAATTTATGGTTTCTTGGGGGGGGGGGGGTACTGATTGCAGAGATATGAAGGAATATTATTTTTCCCTTTGTTCCTGGTGACAAAAACAAAACAAAACAAAAAAAAACACTATACACACACCAGAGAACACTACACAAACATACGCTGCTCGTCCACATTTGCATAGACACAAATATATTCCCGTTATATTGTGGTTCCTGAATGACCTCTATTCAAAGCAGTGTTTGCTAAACAAAGCATCTCGGTGCAGGACCCATCGGCATCGCACACCTTCAGGTGGGTCATTACAATATGAAAGAGTGAGGAGTGAAGGGGTTGAGAGAGAGTGTGAAGAGGGAGAACTGAGAGATGGAGAGTGTTATGGTTACACAGTGTACAGTCCACTTGCTTTTTGATATTCTAGCAAGTTGGCTGATGCAGTTTATATCCTGTCTATCTGTAATGTGTGCTGGTGGGTGCACTCGCCTTAACCTTTAGCCTTATAGTATAGACTCATTAAGAGCCACAAAATACACTGCAGTGTAACGATCTCTTCCAGAACACCTTCACCCCCTACAGGCACTGGCCTTCAGCTAATAAGCCTTAATGATCTTTCTCGCAACCAGTCTTTTATTCACTCACTCACTCATACACTCATACACACACACACACACACACACACACACACACACACACCTTTAGGCATTAGTCATAACAGAAATGTATCATGGACACTCTACAACATGAAATGCATAAAAAAACCCACAATTTGACTTTCCATGATAAAAATATGTATCTGCTGACAAATAGCTCTGTAATAAGCTGAATAATAAAACACCTCATGGCAATGCATTCACTCTAAAATGTGATTTGTTGTATTAACGTAAAAAAATTAAAAGGAAGATCACACTAAAGGTGCGATAGAAAAGAGACTGGCGTGAATGGCAACTCATGACTGTTGCTTTTCATTCTCAAAATGATTGCAAATTTGTTTCATGGCATTGTTCGTCTGGACTGTGAACTCATCGCACAAAAATGTAAAATGTTTGAAATTTCGCCGAGTGTCGCAACACGAGGCTCTGATGTGGAGTAGTTTCAAACAGTCTGCAAATGTAATGAGAAGGTCACAACGTTTTGCTGGCAAATTTTTGTTCAAAAGAAAAAGTGACAAGTTGGAGACTTCCAGAAAGTTTAAGAAAAGTTTAAGACTTAGTTGTCATCCACCATATATCATGTATTTTGTCAACAACTATATTTTATTCGTGAATCAGTCGCAAATCGTAAATTACTCGCATGACTTTTGCACAGTATACGTATTTATGCCACAAAATAATTGCTTGCAATGGCGAGTTGCAAAAAAATAAATAAATAATCACAAAACATCTATTTGCATCTCTAGTTTCACCCCCCCCCCTTAATAATCTGGTGGCCTTAAAATTCTTTAAGAATTATGCTTTTTTTAAATTAGTAACTAAAATATTTTTCCAGTATTTCAAGAGAAGTTTGAAGCCTGTATACACTGTAGGATTTTGAGGTGTCCCAGATGAAAGAGAATCACTGTGAAACAGTTGTGGCGATGTCTTGCTATTAAAAGAAGCCTGTGATTAATTTCTGAAAACGTTGATCTACAAGTACTGACTAACTGATGCAACATTGAACAAGAGCATTCAGAGAACCTCCACCAAACCAAACTCCACCAATTCTCTATATGAACCAAAAACCAAAAGGACAAAAAATCATCTGCTAAAAAATGCTTAAACAAACAAACAAAGAATTAAAAATAGTTTTTTTTAAAAATCACACATGACTGGGATTATTTAACGATCAAATACACAAACCGAGGGTAAAACATAACATCCTTGCTAGAAGTATTGATGCCTGTATCAACATGACATTGCACACAAAACCTAAATAATATGGAGGCTAAACAAAAGAATACCAGGATGTGGGATAGCAATAAAGAAACAACTCTTCTGGAGTCGTGACAACAAAGTTTTTGTTTATACCTGTTGTCTAGCTTTTTCTGCATGCTGTAGATGTTTACCCCCAGCGTATGCCGATGACCTTTTGTTTTTATGTACCAGTTTTATGTAACAGTGGACTACAATTATGTTCTTTTACAATCCATACAATAGGTGTCATCACATTACAGTCTACATACCTTTATACATTCTACATCCCTGATATACCCAAGTTTATTAGATCCCTGTCGCTCAGGGTGTTTACCTCAACCAAAGAGGAAGGTTATGAGACAATGATAACTCGAAAACTAATAGACGGATTTCCACAAAATTTTAACCAAATGAGGGTCTTGATACAACACAGCACTGATTAAGTTTTGGGTGTGATCCGAAGACGGATCCAGGATGATTTTGAAGAAGTTAACATTGCACAATAGGGCAAAGCGGTGAAAATCACAGCTAGAAAAAAAAAGCTTAGAAATAACTGCAGAACTGGTCTCAAAATGTTTAGTGAACATGATAATGAGTTCAGTGTCCTTTAGTAGCCTTCCTAGTCTCTAGATCTGAAGCTAATAGAACACCTTTGGAATGTGACAGAACGAAAGAATGAGACTCCAAAATCTGGTGTAATTCATGCCATGAAGAATTGAGGCTGTTCTGTAAGCAACAAAAGGCTCTACTCTCCATTACTATAGTGTTCTCAATAAAGTGATCCATGACTGTGATTTATTACAACATCGATTTTATATCCTTTTATTTCCCAGCCCTGCATCAGGCCTCATCACCACATCATTGATTGTTTTCCGTTTTTATTTATTCCTTACGGAGCACCCATCCTTCACATGCAGCTATTAAACGAGAGCTAAGATTACACACAGTATAGAAGGATAAACAAGAATCTCTCTAACTATGTCTCTTGTGCTTGAGTACTCTAAGCTATCTCATGTTAACTTTACACCAAAACGCATGTTTATTTTTCCAGGAATACACACCAATGCGATGATCCAGGGATTTATGTGAGAACTTGAGACAGTGAGCTCCATGAATGACAAAAGTCCCTCAGTGGACTGTAAGCAGACTGGAAAAGCAGGACTTTTTGATAATCTATTAAATAGAATACTGAACCAGCATGAGGCCTGGCTAAGGCAAGAGACCACAACAGGGGTGTGTTTTTGTTCATTTCTTAAACACGCTCCCTCACACAGACATACACACACATACAAACATGCATACACACAGAGTAATGCAGAAACTATGTCAGCTATTTCAGTGGGTGAGTTTGGAGGCCTCCAGGCTCTGCTTGGGTTTGACTAGTGATAAACCTTTAAACCCTTAAAGCTCAACTCTGTGGTTTCATTTAAACACTTAAGTTGAACTCCCTTTAAATTTTGTTCATCTCCAGCTTTAGAGTTGCACAAATAACAACAACAACAATAATAATAATAAATCATGACATGTCGAGGGCTAAGTACACTGGTCTACAGCCAAAATGCTTCTGAAATAAATATAATAAAACTTTCCTAATTTTGCACCACTGGGATTTAAACTAATGTTTAAAATTGTTGATTGGCTCTAGTTTTTGAGATATGTTACTGGGTCAACATATACGACCCTGACTTGTTTGGGTGAGTTATAAAGGGAAGGGATCTGAATTTAAATCAGAAGTCACTAAGTACATCTTTAACTAAATGTACAAATAAACTTTCGGTAAATAGGTTCAGAACATTTACTTGAGGTTCAGTAGGTCATGGATTCAAAGCCTGAACATGGTGGGAGTTTGACATGCAGTAAATATTCCACATAAAATTGCACTGTTTTATTAATAACCATTTGACGATATATGAATATTAAAATAATCACCAATGACTGGATTCTTTAAAAATTACTTTAATTTTTAGGCAAAACAATAAATGATGGAATCCGAAGCTGGTAGTGCATCATAAATTATATGGATTTCATCCTATTGTCCATAGAAGTCATGAATAATGCTTCCATCATTTTGCTGAACATATTGATCTATATCAACTCTAGAAACAATATACATGTAGTTTCTGTTTGATATATTTATGCAGATGTCAAACGTAAAAAAAATGTATGTCTTGAAAACAGTAGCCAATCAGCCATTTTACTGTCATATTTGAGTTCTGCATACCTAAATCCATAATACTAGCACAGTTTGCTTAGAAGACGACAACTAAAAATGTGTAAACCAGTGATATCAACTCTAAAGTTGTGAGGCAGTGACCTCTTTGCATATCCCTAGAATAATTTTTCTGAAAATTCCCTGATTGTATTATCCAGCCTTTACTCACAATGCTTCAGTCAGTGCAATGAAAAATGGCTGCAGTCAGAATCAATGTCAATTTTTTAAATTCAATTAAATTTGCTAAACTGCTTTATCCTTTGTCGTTATTGCAGGGAGGCTGCAACCCACCCCAGCTGATTCTGGGCGATGAAGGGCTACTCCCTGAACAGCTTGGCAGATCATCGCAGGGCCACCACAAACACAGTTATTCAAACTCACACCAAGGGGCAATTAAGAATATTCAGTTAGTCTAATATGCATGCTTTCATCACCCAGGAAAAACTCACACAAGCAGAGAGAAGAGTGGAAACAGGGAAATTCCACACAGGACCCCCCCACAAAGGACATGGAGCTTGAACTCAAGACCTCCTTGCTGTGAAGCGGACATGCTAACCACCATGCCACTGTGCCGCCAGTGGCAAAACTTGTATTCTACACAAATGTGTGTCAAAGCAGGTATGATTCTACCACATTCTAATTAAGAGTAACAATCTTTTTTGTAATCACACCTCCTTATTGTTAAGCTCCATCCAAAATGCTTTTGCAATCCTGCATCTAACTAGCATATTTACTTCCCTTAAAGCATGCGACTCGATTAGCCGCTGAAGGAATGGGTTTTAAATGAAACCAGTTAGTTAGTCGTGATTTTAGGTGGAAGTGCTGAATTGGAGTTAAAATTTGGATGGTAGCTAAAAAAAAAAAAAAAAAAACCTCCATCCCTCAATTTAAACAACAAAGTTAATCAATATAAAAGTTTCTTTTGCAACATCCACGTATGTTAGCAAATATGCTTAGGTGGACTTGAAGAATGTGGTGATGCTAGTTTCCACAGAGATATGAATAATAGAGGCTCGGGCTGATTTCTTTCAAGCCCAGACTAGATTTATACAGATGCAGGTGTCAGGTGATTCCACAGTGTCGCCTAGAGTTTACACTTTCATTTTATTTCTGCTTCACTGATGCATCCATAACAACATCATGAAATTAAATGAGAAGATAAATACAGCCAGGTATGTAATGACAGAATGAGGTAGTTATTTATTCATTTGCATTTACGGCATTTGGCAGACGCCCTTATCCACAACAACTTTGTCTCCTTATTTTATCCTTTTTAGCCATCTGAGGAGCTGAGGGTTAAGGCATTTACTCAAGGGCTGTGAATTCATAACCTTCCAATAAGTAGTTCAAAAATTTTAGCCCCCGAGTTATCACTGCCCAACTTGGTTGATCATAAATTTTCCTAAAGATGCCTTTAGAGGAAGTTAGCAATGCCCAAAAAAGTACAAACAAAAGTAAAGTAAAAATGAGAAGGCAACAGTGGGATGGGTTTATTGCTTCTGAAATAATTAGTATTTTAAAATTTAAAATACTTCTTGACCATAGCTGAATAGAAATCATGACCAGAGCTGGATATTTGCCATTAAATATTTTTGACAGCTGATGGGTAACAGATTTAAACTATCTTCTCTATCACAGCCAGCAGGCACTGCTAGGTGCCGATTTTCTAGTAATAGGTAAAAAATGAATGGGACAATAGTGACATTTGTGTTGTAAATGTAACCAACTAGTCAGCAAGACTTCAGCTGAAAGGGATTCCTGCTTCAGTCCAGTGTGAAGAGCACCTGTAGCTGGCATGGACACCGATATAAGTAACTCTGTCTCCCCAGACTTGCACAACGTGATTGAAAGGTTGGGTATAGAAAATAACAGGTCTGTTAAAGGGCCAGAAAATCCAATAGCGAATGTTTCCAAAAGAGCAAGAGAGGTCATTTATCCTGCTGTAAGGTCCAAGTTCCTCTTAAAAACACCCCTGCACCAAACAGTTCCACCACAGGAGCTGTGAACAGGACTAACAAACATTTTAATTTCAGAGGGTGAACCACAATAAATAAAGTGCAAATAACAAATGCAAAAGTTACAATAACAAATCGCTTGCTTTCCTTTTTTAAATAGCTGCTCTCATTGTTGCACCCATACATATGTCTACCAAATCAATCACTTTCTAAAATTATTAATTCCTCAAATAATCAATTCCTCAAACCAGTCACTTTCTCAAATCAATCACTTCCTCATATAATCTGAACACACTTATGGCATTCTTTCACCGATGGAACTCAAATATTCTGGAAGTTCTTCCTGACCATGTTGCAGAAGTTCCCACAAATGTGTTGCACTGGTTGCTTTGCCTTCACCCTTCTGTCCACTTCTTCACATACCAGCTCGATGGGGTTTAAGACAGACGGTGCTGCCTTTCTATAGCTTTAAGCCTACCATCTTGTCATTTCAATAACAAACAAAAAAAAAGATGTTGGCCAGTAGTATATTTATGTAACGTTATTTAATATGTTACATAGCTATATATTTTACATGACATATCTTCTTTAACTCTTGCATATACCCAACCCACACAGCTGACATTTTCAAGTCTGCTGGCTGGCCTGCATGTCTTGTAGTCAGAGTATTGGTCTTGCACATCCTCAGGAATTATGGCAAGAGAACATTAGCGGGAGACAGAACAAAACATGATAAGGGTGGACAACTATCAACTAGAGAGGCTAAAGGAGTTTGTTCGTAATTACCCATAATATATACTAGACAGGAGATGCACTGCATGTTAAACTGAACAAGAACATATAAGGCCATAACTTTGGAGGCAGAAGTGGAGTTACTAGATTCACAGTGTTTAATTCCTGGGCATGCTGAAACAAAAAGAGAAAGTAAACAAGCCATTATTATTGTGTGTGTTTACTTTTGGGCTGTGTTGAAGTTTATCTATTAGCCAGTGTAATAGCCTATTGCTAAGTAATATCCACAGCTTGAACTTAACAAAAAAAAATTTCCATAATATACCTTTAGATTGCATGGCAGAAAAAGACAAGGATAATTAGGAGAGCCTTAGAGATAGAATAGAGACAGAGTTAAAAAAAAAGAGAGAGAGAGAGAGAGAGAGAGAGAGAGAGAGAGAGAGAGAGAGAGAGATACGGAGACCTTTGAGCGGCTATTAAATGATCTCAATGATTTACTGCAGCCAGCCTGCACGTTCCAGCGGCATAAAACAAACACAACCAAACACAAGCAGTGCCAGGTCTCCCTCAGGAACAACCCAACAATCCTAATAGAGGGCTGGAGGAAAACCTGCAGGCAGGGTGCAAAGGTCAAACACACCCACATGTGAATTGCGGGAAGCTGAGATTGACTAAGTGGCCTTTTGTTGTAACACCACCCTTCAATCCTTTGCTATCTCACCTCAGTGTCAAGTATCCTCTAGCATGTTTCTATGTGTGGCGAGACATTCATTAACACACAAGCAAGAGTCAACATTGACCAGTACACTTTTTCCTTAGAGTCTCTTGGATAGAATGCATCAAATGAACATAAAGTGCTATTCTGAGGGCTCAGAGGAACCACTTGCTGCATTGGAGGGCCTATCAGATGAACCACATTAGAAAACCATATAGTACTGAATCAGATAGCCATAAAATACTGCCCCGGATGTGTACGGCTGAATGCCCAAATGCACCACAAACAAGTCAAAATTAAGCACAACTCTACTTCAGAAAGCCTTAGGAATGTACTGCACAAGTTACTGCTTCAATGGGCTTCAAACATGAAGTGAACTATAAAACCATGAAAGTACTGCTTCAGACAGCATCATGTATAAGATACTGTATAATAGCAGACAGCAGGAAGGCTGCACTTGAGAGCCATAATTGTGTCAAATCGATGAGCTGCATGAACATGAGCTGTGCAAGAAAACCAAAAAGTGCTGCTTCGGAGGTCCTTGTGGATGAGCTGAACCACAAAGTACTGATTCAAAGGCCTCATAAATGAGCTGCACCAAAGATCCATAAAGTACTGCTTCAAACAGCCTCACAAACACGCACAGAGCCAGAGGACACTGTGAGATGCTGTGGGCAAAGTACTGCTTCAGAACAGCTCAAAGCTCAGTTGTGCCAAGGAGTCATAAAGTATAGCTTCATGGATGAGTTGTACAATACAGTAACAAAATACTGCTTCAGAGGGCCTCACAGACAAGCACCACCAGACAGATACAGTCCGTACAAAACATACCACAAGCAAATCACCTACTGCAATGTACAGCAATGCTTCAGAGGGTCTCACAGATGAGCTGCACCACAGAGCTGCAATTAAGAGGCCAGGTGCATATTTTACTGCCCAGAAAGACAAACAAGCATGTTTGTGTTGATACTACATTTTATATTACAATATTTGCTTAACATTTCATCAGCAGGGAAATAAATCAGAAATCTGGGACACTTCAGTACCAGGACATGTACTTCAGCTAGAAGTAACTAATGAAAACGAGATTTGGAATTCCTACACGGAAAACTGAAAAGCTGTCCACAACCCTCTCTACATATACACATATAAACATATACATATGTGTGTGTGTGTGTGTGTGTAAAATTATTTCCAATACCAATGTTCGATGATTTGCTTGTTGCAAATAAAAGTCTTCCTGGAGGTGCTCATATGCAGATGTCAAAACACACACACTTCCATGCAAGTTCCTGTTTCTCAGTTAAGCTGAATTAAGTATTAATCATGGGGATCATTAGACTTGGACTTAACTTTATTGATCCCTTTGGGATGACTCCCTCAGGGAAATTTAAATTTTCAGCAGCACATAAGAAAAGCAGTACACAGATAAAAAAAGCACACTTTTTTTTAGAAAGCCAAACTTCCAAAGCTGTGGCACGAAACCCCCTCCCAAGAGCTGCATAGCCAGCAGTGGTCATGTTTGCATGTACCAGTCTAAACACTTTTATGCTTAATTCTTGGTAAAGCCTGGGGAAAGCCATACCACATCTTTGGAACACGTGTGTGTATTGTGTAACACGAGTTATGCAGTGTGTACGTCTGTCTGCACCATAAACAGGATGTGTGTGGGGACAAGGTAAACAGTTGAGGAAAGCAGAGGTGGAAACAAGGGGACTAAATGAGTGGGGGAATATGTGAGTGAGAACTGAGTGAGGGGAGGAGAAAAAAACTACACATGCACTATCACGGCAGGTAACGGTGATTAAGCTTGTTTGCTCTTTAATGTCCAGGCCACTGAGGCCATGTTCAGTCAGGCAGCCTGAATCGGAGTACTAACAAGCATCAATGGGGTAAAAAGCAAATTCAGCCTTTTTCCACCAGTCCGAATACCAGTAGCAGTGTTGGCAAGTAACTAGCTACATGTTGCGATGTTACTAGCTTTATCTACATTTTCAGTAGCATTGCAATAACTGAAATATTTTGAAAGTAGGTTTTCAGGTAACAAGCTACTTTTTGAAAAGTACCACAAAGCTTTTCCCATTTGTTTTCTAAATAATTTTTCAATTGTTATTTTGGGGAATGCAAAAATATAAATAAATTAAAAAATCTCCACACATCTCACAGTGAGGGATGTCTCTCATCTGCCTCTGTAGAACCATTAACTCCTCTCCTCAACATCTTGTACAGTACTATAATAAGCACCATGAGGTTTATAACTTTAATAGTCCTATCTACAGATCTATTTATATTCATCTGCAACCAAGCTCAATACTAGTAACTAGAGAAGAACGAGCATTAGTATACTACACAAGAACAGTGTTATACAATTAATCCATTGTCTGGTGATTAATAAGCAATTACTAAATCAGGAATGGAGAAATATTTGTTTGAGGGGTTTGTTTGGCCTTCGCAAATAACACTCTCCGAGAAAAAAACGTATTACCACCTAACCCACAGGTGTTAAACTCAAGGCCCATGGGCCAAATCTGACCCTCTCATTTTAATAGCAAGAGCTCTTAAAGTGTATGATTATCATGCATTATTTGCATCAACAAGTACCATGAAACATAATTCATCATCCATCTCTTAGGTGGAGCCTATTACAAGTAAACAGCTAGCCATTCATGACTTAGGAAAAATTGCAAGCTAGCTTGTCGGTGTCAAGCATTGTCAGAAAAGGAAAGCAAATAAAGGAAAAGTGACAAACGCGTAAACAGAATGATTTTTTTGAACAGAATGATTATTCGACCCTTTAATGACCTCGAAATTTAGGGATGTGGCTCTCAGTGAAAATGAGTTTGACACCCCTGACCTAAGCAGCAATAATAATAACAATAATGATAATAATTATAATAGTAATACTACTAATAATAAAACACTAAAAATAGATTTTTATGGTTCATTTTTTATGCATTTTGTTTTAAATTAAAATTAAAACACAGATTAGCTCCCAGCACAAACGTGCAGCGTGGAACCTAAGACCTAAAACCTAAAAGATGTGATGGTACTGCGTAGAAACAATGAAAAGCAAAATAAATGAGAATCACAAATTGTACTGTCTGTATTTATATATTTTAAACAAGCAGGTCAGATCCTCCATGCTTTGAATCAGCTAACAGCTGTGTATTGTGTGACGTCTGGTCTGGCCTGTTCAGTGCACCCATTTAAACACAAAATGTAGTAAACTGCCTTCTGTAAAGGTGTTTTAGTACATACTACCAGAAACACAAGAAAACAAATGAAAACAATGAATCTACAAATGTTAAGGATGACACTGAAACAGGCCAGTTAGCCCTGCTCTTTCGGCCAGATAACCATGTCTTTTTCTGACATGACATCTGTTCTGTTTAACCTCGTCCTTCAGAAACAAAAGGAAACAGCACTCACTAAAGGTGTTTTCGTATATAGTGTAGGAAACACAAGATTTTCCTGGGATTTTTTTTATTATTTTATTGTGTGATGATGCTGCCTGCACGAGCCCCCATCAATCCTGTAATTGTGATTCAAGAATAATGATTTCTGATCCCATGATAGCGGACCAATCAGCTATCCTTGGAGTATATATTTCTCAGGACAGTCTCGAAAAGTTAAAATTTGCTCCTACAGCCAGCAAAACCATGGTAACTATGTTTAAAATGTACTGCATAGGCTCGGCCTAAACCAATCTACTATCTGATATATAACATATGCCATTCTCATACACTTTGATTCGATACGCATATTCAAGTAGCAAAAACATTTGTGACATTTGCCCTCATTATTTTCTGGACAGGCCAGCTTTATGTTTTAGCAAACTTTCAGATAAAAGAAACATTTTATTAAATGAATTATTTTATCAGAAATTAGATTCACCTCCTTCTACCTTGTTACCAAAACACAAATGAGAGCCACTGACTAAAGTCCCATAAAGTAGAGTATGTTTATTTTAATCAAGTGACCAGAGCTCTAAACTTTCCACTCATAAATTCGATCACATATCTTTTTTAAAAATGTTTAAAACATAAGAATTACATTATTACATTAAGCAGGTGTACTATAAGGCACAATGCTAATCTATAGCTTATCACTTCTTTCAATTCCTGAGGTCTATTAACAGCCTCTAATTAGTATATGTTTAATTTAAGTTGCTGATGATTTACAGCATTATAAACGTAATGCGCTGCATTTGCTCTTCTTTTACACAAGGCTATTAAAACACACAGTTATTAACCTGCATGCTGCTTTTCTATGGCATTTATGTTGGACAGATGAGAGTGGTTTCTGGATGTCCTGGAAAAGCAATTCTGTGTTCATGAGACAGAAAAGCTCTAATCATCTGGTCATCCTGTGTGCTGTTATGCACATCCAAATGTGAGCTGTGATAGGTCTTTGGACTTTATTTCAAATGTGAGTCATCTACAAGGATGGCAACTATCTAACTAGATCTCTGTGACCATGCTTGTGTTCAAAATATGTAAACAAACAAATGCAACTGATATGAGACTTGATCGCACGTACAGTGCAGTGCAGATTTAGGATTTTAAAAAACAAAGTTTTTCTGCTGTGTGAAAAAAAACCTCAGCACCAAAAGGAACATGCTGCATCCCAACACACCCTTCTTTTAGTCAATCATTTTAATGCATGCACTCACACACTAACAAACACTCTCTCTCTCTCTCACACACACACACACACACACACACACACACACACACGCACACACACGCACACACACGCACACACACGCACACACCGGGTAGGGAGTTAAGCATGTTAAAGCAGACATGCATTTCAAACTGCTTTGCTTTATTGGCTCACTCCCTTATCTACATCGCTCTCACAGAAAACGAATACAGACCATTACAAATCTGATGCATCACTAAATATTCCCCAGAATTTCCCATTTCTGCAGAGGAGGATCACTCACAGGACTATATACATACAGTAAATGTAGGTGGCCAACAACATAATCCAGGCCTTTTTTTTAATCAGTGTGAGAAACTGTACAGCAATCTCTTAGTTTATCACCAGCAGTATCATATTACCAAAATGTAGCAAAATAATCCTTCTATAATAAATCACACAGACACATTCATAGATAAAAATGGCTATTGCCATGACCTCGACATACACAAACACTGAATTCAGATACAATTCTTTTAATACCATAACCATAAAAAGATGGAGAACGAAAGGAATACATGGTGTGGGTGAGAGCACCAGATAGATAGATAGATAGGAAAGGGGGGGGGGGGCACTTGGAGCAAGTCACTACAAGAAGAGAGAAATAGGAAAACACAGATATACAGAAAAGAGAAAGGGAAGAACTTAGAGGGAGAGGGCGAGACAGAAGAAAGTGATCAGAGAATAGAGAAATAGGAAAAAGAATCGCTAAAAGATACAAGGGCCATGAAATTAAGAAAGAAAAAGGAAAAAAAAAAGACAGAGAAAAAGGGAAAAAAGTGACAGAAACATAAAAAAGAACCATGAGAAGCCAGAGGCACAGGGACATACAGGGAAAGACACTCAAGCACTATTTTAGGGTTTATTTTACGTAGGGAGGTGAGGTAATGTTGCCATCTTCACCAGAGTTTCTTAGTCATTTTAGTCCTGTTCTGTCAAAACAATCATTTGTACAGATTGCATGCACCTATATCAGACTTTTCCCTTCTGTAACATGAGCCATAACCTCAGGTTATTTTCATCCCGTGTGAACAGACGTGTGTAAATATTCTGTCATATCCTGGTTTAGTTAGTAGTAAATCTTTATCTTCTTGTAGAATTTAAGATATTTTAGCATTTTATTTCACCCAATTGACAAAATCCAGCCGCCCTGAGAGACGGATACTTAATACCAACCTCTACAAAGTTGGCTTTCCAGGCAGAATAATTATGTACAATCCTTGTGGATCATGAATCTGTTCCGACTGTTTTTGAAAGCGGTGTTCAACTCAAACACAAATTAGGCACAAAGTTTTAGCCTTTTGTCCAGTTGCACGTTTTCCTCCCTTTGAGCATCGCGTGATGACAGTGCATATAACGAGTATCACCTCCAACATCTGTCATTTATAACGATATTTCTGATCCCATGGGAATAACCCATAAACGCTACAAATGTCCTGTGGTAAAGTTACCCCACCTCCCTACTTAAAACTAGTCCAGTCTGAATAGTGCTTTAGAGAAAGAAAGGAGGAGTGAAAGAGATACAGAGGGTGGGAAGACTCAAGAACCATGGGAAGAGAAAGAGATGCTTGGAAAGAGATCCACAGGGAAACAGAGACAGAGAAAGAGAGAAAGAAAGAGAGACAGAAGCTCCCTTTCAAAGCATTTTCAATGCTGTTTCAGAACCAGGTAGCGATAAGAGGGGAAAAAATATGTTCTGTTATGTATTGTAATTCTTTTGTACAGCGATTCATGTATGAAAATCAAATTTTAATTAATTGTACTTAAAGTGATTTTATATTGTTTAAATGCTGGCCTTGTTTTTTTTTTTCTTTAAGGGGGTGGGGGGGATAACCTTCTAAGGTGTAGACTATATTTAATTTCACATGAACATTTCAGCAGCCCTTAAAAACTTTCAACATTTATTTTGTGATATCAGGGATGTCCCTGGTGATTTCCATCCTGGACCTCAGTTCATACAAGTTCTTCATGTTCTGACAGACAAAGCACCCAGAAAAACAGGTTCCAGAAACCTGACGGTCTAGAACTGCTTACGTGAGGGGCTTGGGTGAAATGAATAAAGATCAATCAAATATTATTGGCGATCATTTGTATTTGTGACCATCCATTGGTAGCATCTCTATATGATCCAAAAAAGGAATACCAGAGCCTCAGTGTAGACAAAATTGTTGTTGCTGTGCTTGGAATTAGCACTGCTGTGAAAGCAGAGGCGTATACTTATCTACGTCTGAAAGCATATACCAGTCAGTGTGCCAAGTCCTTTTACATGTATACACATAACCAAGTATTTTACCATATGGTTTAGTACGGCAGTGTGCAGTCTGGGATGTTGCTTCAATTACAGTTTTCCACTGTCACATGCGTGGTGCTCAAGAGCACAGAGGCAGCAGGGCTGGAGACAGGTGCAAAACTTAAATACATATGTTTAATAAGTAATGAAAGCAAAAGCCAGGCAGCCAAACATCAAAAAACACGGGCTGCTTAGGCACATAAACAGAAGCAAATTAATAAACATAGGATATACGCTCTAGATGAGTAAAACACCATGAACAAAACAATGCTGATTCCTCATACCTAGACACCGCAAACCAAGTTCTTATATACACTGGTTAGAGTTCGAGTTCCTTATGGAGTTCTTGCCATGTCTCCTTATGAGGCAGTTATGCCACCATCACAGCACATACTGGGAGTTGCAGTCCTGCTTACCCCAAAACCGGCAAGTGGCAACTCACACCACGGTCAAAACCAGGACGGCGAAGACAGGTATGACATCCACAGGTCTCTAAGAGGAAACACCTGTAGCATAAAATGTCCTAGTACATGTGATTTAGGTAAGGACTAAAATGTTCTCCACTCACAGTCTTTAGTGACTCATGCAACTGTTACTGACAACCACATTTTTCAGAAAAACATTTCAAAATCATTTCTGATAATAAAAACCTAAATGGATTCTTAGGCAACAAGGTGGCATAGAGGGTGTTCTTCCTCCCCACAGCAAGAAGGTCTTTGGTTCGAGTTTCAAGCTTGACAAGGGTGTTTCTGTGTGGAGTTTGTTTACTTCTCCCCATGTGTGCATAGGTGGGTGCCCTCTGGATACTCCAGTTTCCTCCCACAGTCCAAAGACATAAACACTGATCTGTTCCAAATTGCCTCTGGCTGTAATTGTGAGTTTGAATGGTTTTGTGTGTGTGTGTTGGCCCTGGGACAAACTGGTGAGCTGTTTGGGGTGTGCCATGACTTCAGCTGGAGTCAGCTGGCATGGGCTCCAGCCTCCCTGCAACCCTAGATGGATGAAGCATTTTGGCAAATGAATGAATGTATGAAAAGGCTTAGTACCTCCAACAAGGAGGCTAGGGTTTACATTCAAGCTGTGTTTGTTTGATTGAGTGTTTTAGCATTCATTCATTTGCTGAACTGCTTATTTCTACTAGGGTCACTGGGAGCCCCTTAGCCAACTCTGGGTGAAGGCATGGTACAACCTGAACAGCTCGCCATTCCACTGCAGGGCCGACACACCCAGCCAACTTGTTAGCAAGATTATGCAAAATGTTGCGTGTATTTTCAGGAAATTTTTACCAGAGGTGGGGATTTGGACAAGAAATTTTTCAAAAATTCTCTTGTCCGAATTTGGACAAGACGTGATTGGTTTCAAACCCCTAGTCCGGGAATTTTTTTTTAAGGATTCTTTAACATTATGAGATAGGAAGATGATTTGTAAGTGTATTACAATAGGCCCAGCTGGTGGTGCTGTTCTGTTATTTTTTCCGTGGTTTGGCGGAGGTTTGCGGTCTCGACTGCACGTTTATTTCTGCTATTAAGATGAAAATACAAGGATAATGACCAAATGTACAAGGAATTGCGTGCTCCATGTTGCCATGACATCAGTACATGAAACATGCACACTCAATAACTTCAGATACAGTGTGAAAGGGCTCTGTTCATGCTTTTGACTATTACAGTACACATACAATACATTATTTATTAATTAATTTATTTTTTACAGTACATTAAATTTACATTTAATTTAAATGTACATTATTTATGCATGGCTAGCTCTACAGTGGCTCTCACAGTAGAAGCTGAACCAACAGTTGTACCAGCCCTGAACTACTGACTGCTTCCTGTTGGTAAAAGCCTGTATGACAGAGAGACATTTTGGCTCTGAATATAATCTAGATCAGGAAGAGACTGGGACATGTTCAAAGAGGCTACAACATACAACAATCAAACTGATATTGATGAGGATGACATGTCTGCGTCAGCCTATATCAACAAATGTATGGAGGATGTCAGTGTCAAAAAATATCACCACCAGGGCCAACCAAAAACCTTGGAGGTCTGAGGAAATACGCAGAATGATGAAGGCTGGGAACTCAGCCTTTAAGCCTGGTGATACGTTAGCACTGAAGACAGCCAAACGTGCCATCAGACTCACAAAATGTTCTTGCAGTCAGGAAATACAAGACTTTTTCAATGACCCTACAAACACCATGAGAATGTGGCATGGCTTACGGACAATCACAAGCTGCGTGCAATAATGACACTGACTTCCTCAATGACCTGCAACTTTTTTGGAAGGTTTGTGGCTCTAAATAGTACTCCAGTGGAGAAAGAAGTCCTTCGGCAAGAAGAAACAGCACTATGTCTTGCCTCAGCTGTGCAGAGGACCCTGAAAAGAGTCAAGACCCACAAGGCCCCAGGCCCTAACAACATTCCTGGACGAGTGCTCAGGGAATGTGCTGATCAGCTGGAGGAATGTGAGGAGAGTGGTGAGGACAGCTGAGACAGCTGAGAAAATCATCCGGAACTCTTTCTGTGTCTTCTTGAATCCTTCTGTCAAGGACGCATCACTCCCCCCACCATGCACTTTTTTCACTTCTGCCCTCCGGAAGAAGATTCTGCAGCATCCACTGCAGAACCACCAGGTTCTGGAATAGTTTTTCCCCCGAGGCCATCAGACTCTTAAATCCACAGACTATACTATTCTACTGCACTACTGACTCTTTTTTTAAACCATAACTTATTGCATTTTGCACTGATTTTTGCCATTTGAACGGTCCATATTCCACTGTCTATATTTTTATTGTCTACATTTTCACACACACACACACACACACACACACACACACACACACATATATATATATATATATATATATATATATATATA
>JAOUQZ010000041.1:8465166-8500805 GCA_028564935.1 Neosilurus hyrtlii
CATGGGGACTTGTGGTTTGTCCCCATAAGGAAGCCAAGTCCCCATAATGTGACTGTGTAAACATATTTATGTCCCCACACTGTGATGAATAGCTAGACCACACACACACACACACACACACACACACACTGTGTTTTTTCACAGTTGTTCTGATTTACACTATGAAATATTTGTATTCAGAATCTGAAAGAGACATTATTATGATTGAATTTTACTGAAAACTTTTCTAACACTTTTAAACTCATTTTAAGTCTGGACACACACACCTTTAACTGCCATATTTGTGAATCTAGTTAGCTTGTTAGCGAACAAGCCTATTTGTCTTTACCATCTGGGGAATTCTTCTCGGAGTCAGACCCGTAGACCGTACGATCAAATCAAATGTTACCGGAAGGAACACAGGACATCGGTGGAGAGATATTGTTTGAGATCCATTCACTTTCTAATGTGCAGGAGCAACACCAAAAACACGATGAGACTCGGTACGTGTCAAATGAATATAAAACCAAGTGGTATATGATTGTCGCAGGTCGATTCAGATTAAGTACATTTTTAAGGTGGTTAAGAGAGCGATCCTAAGGATTGCCTTAAAGTACTTACTCAGACCAGTCTAATGGCACGTGTGGTTCAAACTTTCTTTAGTTCCTCATTCACAAATTTGGTTTCCACCTGCTGTTACTTCCCAATTATTTGTTTACGATGTACGCCAATAAAAGGAAACTTCAGAAAGTTTTATCTTGCACAGTCACTTTACAATAATGATAATAATGATGATAATAGTAATAATAATAATAATAATAATAATAATAATAATAAAGCTTGGCAGCAGAGCCTGTTGGTTCTACTAGCACAGGTAACATGTTTCGAAATCATAACATGCAAATCAAAGCACACACGTTTCCCACAGACTAGTACACTTTTTAACGTGTGTTGAACTAGTTAGGCTAAATGACTACTGTCTCTCATTCTGAAACACTGGAAAGTAGCCATCACTACTTTGTTGCTTTCTGGTGTGAACGTAGGGCTCGTTTCTCTGTTTCAAATAAGCGAGTGCAGTTCAGAGAAGTCGAGGGAAATCAGGAACAGAGTCATATTGTGGCAGTATCAGTGTACAACTCTGTTCCTGAGTGAAAGGTCGTTTGTATGAAGAGTGACTGTGTGTGTGTGTGTGTGTGTGTGTGTGTGTGTAAGAGTGAGAGAGATTTGGGTAGGGGGCAGTTGGGCAGGTGCAATGACAGCTGGTGTGGGTAGCCCAAACCGAGGGGGAGGAAGAGAAGAACGAGTGAACATGGCAGTGGAAAAGAGGGCGCGTGAGTGCCGCCAGCAGTACCACCAACCAGATTTAATTTTCCACTGCAGAACACAGTGAATGTTTTTTTAACCTTCAAGGACATTTTAATGTTCACTAGAGCAGTGTACCTTTATATTTTATTCTTGCTGTATTTACCACTGAGTTACTATTCAGGATAGACTGTAGGGGTTGTGTGTGCGTGCATGAGAGAGAGAGAGAGAGAGAGAGAGAGAGAGAGATGTGGAGGGCTGAACAAGGAGGAGGACTATTAACCAGCCTTTATTGAACAACACTTTATGGAAGGGAAAAGAATAAGAGCAGTAGAGGAAGGAGAAAGAGAGTAAGAGAGGAAAGAAAGTGCAGCATGCAATTTGGGTTTGGCTTTTCCATCCATGTGTGGCTATTTTTACACCCGAAATGAAGCACGCATCTCCACTATATATTCAACAGGCAGATTATAGTGTAACGCAACTAGCAGGACAAATGAAACACGGATGTGAAATGAAAAGGGAAAAGGAGCAATATTAGGAAGGATGAACTAACGGCTGTAGGACGGCATGGAGGCAGCAGACGTGAGGACGAGGCGAGCCAAGAGAGAGGAATGGAAAACACACACGGAGCCAGTGACTTTTGATGATTATTTCCAAACCCATCTGTTTCATGCCCAGCAGATCCCAAAGGACATTTAGCTGTATGTGCAAACTTCAGTGGATCAAGCTTTTTAACACAGCACAAGATGGAAACGACTACTTTGAGTGAACAAAAGCAAATCAAGTTAAAGTTGATTGTGTCTTCCAAAGATGTCCTGTGCTTCCTTGAAGGCATTAGTGGAACAAGCAGACTCTGAGAAAGAAATGTTAAGGCTACACTGAAATGTCTTTCGCATTCATTAGTCTAGCAGTTCTGCTCTGTAGTCTGTGTTACTGCTGAGCCTTGGGGAGCTTTTGGATTCGGTCTTATGTTCAATTACTTTCTGTGATTAGATCGAGTGGCTCATGTTAGTTTCCAGCATTATATTCTCAACATTTCTGTTCCACTTTGTAGCAAAGTGTTCTGGGCTCCGTGTTTACAGGTAGTTAGTTGGGAACCCAAAACCCCTTTAGATTGTGAAGGACATTGGTAATGTGTAAACCACATTTGTTGCCTTTGAATGCAGCCTCGGCTAAACCATTTGCGGCTTTTGGCTGACGCCCTTACTTACATTTATCATTCTTATACAACTGAGCAGTTGAGGGTTAAGGGCCTTGCTCAAGGGCCCAACAGTGGCGGCTTGGTGGAAGTGGGGCTTGAACCCCCAACATCTCAAGGTTTCTTCCTCATGTTGTCTCGGGGTGATTTTCCTGGTCACCATCGCCACAGGCTTGCTCATTAGGAATGTATAGGATTTATAAAGAAATGTTTAAAATTATGAGGTTAAATTCGTAACCAATTTTGTTTACTATATAAAGCGGCTTTGTGACAATGTCCGTTATAAATAGTGCTATACAAATACAGTTCATCATTCATTCATTCATTTTGTGAACTGCCTAATCCTAATTAGGGTCGCGGGGAGGCTGGCACTCATCTCAGCCGACTCTGGGCGAGGGCGGAGTACACCCTGGACAGCTCGCCAGGTCATCACAGGGCCAAATACAGCTAAATTGATTTAAAAATATATATATATATTATTGTTATCCATGTAAATACAAGACTCAGTGCAAAGTAGTAATAAAGATTGTTTTATAATAGCTCCTGGTTCACAATTGTGATTATGATTTATGCAATATGTATAAAAGAGTGATGTCATCACATATTTATGTTTATGCACTACACGGACGAAAATATGGGGACACCTTCCCATCACACGCAAAACTGTTGTTACAAAGGTGGAAGCACACGAATATCTTTTGTACGTTGCAGCATTAAAGATTTGCATTCCCTAGAAGTCTGAGCATGAAATGAGTTTCCTTGTAAACTATATACGCACCAACTGGGTTCACCCACTTTGGATTGGAAGAAAGTTACCTACACGAGTCACTCACTAAAGCTTTCAAGTACTGTGAAGTTCCAACAACCATCATCACCATCCAACATTTAGTGCAAAGCCTTCTCAGAAAAGTGGAGGTTATTATAGCAGCAAAGGGAGACTAAATCTGGAGTGGTGTGTTCGAAACCCATGAGTGTTTTGGTCATGTAGTCTATTATGTATAAATAGAGTAAATAAAAATCAGGCTACACTGTAAAAATTGCAGGTTGTACTGTTTAACTTCCATAATAGAGCCCTCTTGTGGTGAGCAGGTGCTTCTACACCATCTCTGTAGCAAAGGTGATTGAAGCCGCCATGGGATTTGATCACCTATACACGTGTTTTTATGTAGGTTAGGCCTTTTGTTTAGCTTTATTTTTTTTAAATAAATGTTCCCCTATACAGTGTGGTAACATCCTCCCCTTTAAACAAGAAAACGGCCACATTATTCCTACCGTTGGTTTCTTGTGTGCTACAGGAGGAAGCGATTCCTGAACTGGAGATAGATGTGGATGAGCTACTGGACATGCAGAACGATGAGGATCGAGCCGCACGTGTTAAGGTTCCACGACTCATGTCCTCTCCCAATGTCATTTTATTATTTTATAGCACTTTCATTATAAATATCAGCGGAATATTTCTTCTGTTCTTTTACAGGATCTGCTGGTGGACTGTTACAAACCTACTGAAGTAAGCACCTTTTCACCAGGACCTTTGGCTTTTTTCTGTGTCTTTTTCATTTTTCTACTGCATTCCTAAAAAAATGTACTGATTGCTAACTGAACACATGTTTATAGATTTTATATCACAACAATGAATGCCAGAAAAAATAACTCTCCAATTAGTGTGACAGAAAGCAGGGTAGTGCATTAGAGCCTCTTTTAAGCGGAGAGCTCATAACATCTGCATTTATTAGAGAAAAATTCCCTGACTGCTCTTTTAGTATGTTTTTGCTACTGACTGTTAAAATGTGAAGCTACAGCATAAAAAAAAGTGTACACTTTGGCTGGAATATGTACACTTTCCACCACAGCCATGCCTGGTGTCCAGGCTACTGATTTATCCATCATACAACAAAGAATTACTTGATGCAGTGAGTAATAGTGATAACTCACAGTAGACACACTACACTGGAAAGGTTGGTCTCCAGCCATGATTACACACTACATTGACAAATGATGATACACACTATATGGACAAAAGTTTATGGACACTTGACCACCAGACCCTTATGTAGCTTCTTCCCAAAGTTGCTGCCACAGAATTAAAAGCACACAATTGGCCAGAATTTCTTCGTATGCTGTTGGGTTACAGTTTCCCTTCACTACAACTAAGAGGCTTCCTGTTCCAGCATAACGGCCCCCGTGCACACACAGTGAGCTCCATGAAGACATGCCTTGCCAAGGGTGAGTGGGAGAAAGTGAGCTGCTTGCACAGAGCACTGAAATCAACCCCATTAAACACGTTTGGGAGGAACTAGAATGCCAACTGCCCCAGGTGTCCCCACCTGACATCAGTGCCTGATCCTAATAAAGCTCTTGTGGATGAGCGATCACAAATCACCATAGCCCACATTCCAGAAGGGAAGAGGAATGAAACCTGGAATCCAACAGTCAAGAAACACATGAGTGTTACGGTGAAGTGTCCATAAGCTTTTGTACATATAGTGTGTTTGGCCAGCTTCTTGAATTATTTTAGTGAATACAGACAGAATGCAAACCAGCTGCTGTATCTGAGTCTCCGATTTTCATGTAAATCTTTTGATCCGCCGTTAAGAACTTTTTTTTTTTTTACCCCTACAGGACTTTGTAGTCGAGTTGCTCGACAAAATCCGCGGCATGCAGAAGCTCAGCACACCTCAGAAGAAATGATGAACCTTCAGCCTCGGCTCCTCCTTTTAACCTTCCACCAGCCAGTCGCAGCTTCTCCCTTTGCTTCACCAGGTAGTCAACCAATCAGGTGAGGTAGAGGAAGAAGTGAGCCGACTGGGGAATCTAGCCAATAAGATTCTTATAAGCAGGGCTTATTTTTGTTTTCATTTTAACTTTATGGTATATATATTATTACTTTTTTTTAAGGGAAAATGGTTTCATTGTGTTTTGAAGTATTTGTAGAAATTCTAGCAACATATTTCTACAAACATATTGTTCAAAGACTGTGTAAAATTTTGCTCTGATGCAATACTGTGTGTGTGATTTGTGTGTGTGTGTGTGTGTGTGTGTGTGTGTGTGTATTATACACACACACACACACACACACACACACACACACATATGTGTATACATACATATAAACACATGGACAATGCTCACTATAAACATTCTGTTTGTAGTTCTCTGAAGATGTTATGACCTTCACTGGGATATAGGGACATAGAGATGAGACACATTTTGCTTTCTCTGTTTAAAAAAACGCATCCCTTCATTTTATCTTGTGTTTTTTTGCCCCGTACAGTATGAAAGGGCTTTGCAATGGAGTGATGATATAGATCTGTTTATTGATATGGGTAAGATGAGGTGGATGGTGGTGGAAAACTAGCTTTTTTATGACATACAAACCCGCATACATAGAAACACATACACACACACACACACACACACACACACACACGTAGACAGACGGGCGTCACCCCTCAGGGATCAGTGGGAGCATGTACCGCACACCACAGCTGTGGTTATTAGGCCCCACACTCTTACACAGATGTGTGAGATGGCATGTGGTGTACAGAGGGAGATGACGGCATGCTGGAGGGTCTTGCGGCTTGCCATGTAGTCTGCCAGTTTATAAGATCCCAATTAATGTTTTTATTTGATTCCGCTAAATTATCTTACCCATAAAGCCATCTGCTTCCTTCCTCATAGATAATCAAACATAACAAAAATAGGGCTGGTATATATCCCATGCCTGTCAGTGGACAGAGTGGCCAAGTGCTTCACTTTTAATCACTCATTTTTCACATTCATTCAGTATACGCTAGCATGTGTAAATCTATATGATCAGGAGTCAAATCTAAGAGCGAGAGTCACTCTTAACAACAGCTTCTATTAAATTCCTCCTACTTTATATGTCCTCCTCTCTCCATCCAGCACTCATCTTTTCCCAGTAAGAATACTTTTTTTCTATATCAGACGTTGCCTTAGTACATATACTGTTACACAAACCAAATAAATGGAGGCATTCATTTTAGAGATGTTTATCAAGGAGCAATTTGTAAAGTTTCAGTGTGTTTTCTACCAAAAAAAAAAAGTTGAGATTATTTGAAAGTTGAGTACAAAAGAAATACATTTTTAGATGTGCATGAAATAAGATGGATGTTTTTTTTTTTTTTTATAGTGTGTGTATTATATCAGATAAAGCTGTTGACTTTTTTATACATTCAACAGCACACAAAATATGTTAAAACAGACTAAATTTAATAAGGCACATGATTAATAATGCGGGCATCTAATGTTAATCTGTGATTGGGGATGGGGTGGGTGGTAGGGGTGTGGGTTATGAGAAAATGTAGCAATAAACCTTTGTTAGTTTCCTGGATTTGTTGAACTTTGTGCAACTTTAATTAAAAAATGTTAAAAACACTTTGTTTTCAGTGTGGAATGATTCATTTGTGGTTTTAAAATTTGAAATGATAAAATCAAGACAGCTGTTCACGTACAGGTGCACCTTCGGTTCTCAGGAATGGTTTCTTCATGATGCAATCATTTAAACATGGCCGCCTCGGAAAACATATTAAAACACTGACTACGCACCATGTCCTCTTACTCAACATCAGAACCTGATCTCATTAATGCTCTTGCGGCTGAATGATTACAGATCCCCAACAGCCATCGCTTAAAATCCAGTGTAAAGCCTTGCCAAAAGTGTAAACGTTCTAACGGCAGCAAAGGGAATATGAAAACTGGAATGGGATATTGAAAAAGCACATATTAATATTATTGTTCTGGTGTCTACAAACGTTTGCATGTGAATTTGCCCACCTTGTGCTCAGTATTCCTGCTACAGATCCACCACAACCAGAATAATGTAATTACTCAAGATAAATGAATAAATGGGCAGTTGTATTCTCTGTAACAAAATCGGAAATTTTCAGACCCTTCTGGCTGTGATTTAAAGATCCTTGCAATTCCCTGGACCAAACATTGAGAACCATGTGTCACAAGAAAGAACACTGCAGCCTAAAAAAACAATTGTTTGCCTCAGGCTCAGTGGATTTTGTTGTTCTGTCTCGGGGACTGTACAGTGATATCCACCAAGCCTGAAGTGAAGAATAGTTTTAGTATACGCTGCATGAGATTAGAACTTAGAAAAAGCCAATTAAAATGATTGTAAATAAACAAACAAACATCTATCTATCCATCTATCTATCTATCTATCTATCTATCCAGCTATCTGGGGGGGGGGTGACATTTTGTTGAATTTTTAGGATTTTTGGAATCAGTGACTGTGACAAACTGAATTTTTGACTTAACCATTATGTTTGCAAGCTGGCTAACATAGCATGACAGGGCCCTGCTCAGGGGCCGGATGAGGGTAACGGGCCCTGCTCATGGGCCGGATGAGGGTAACGAGGTCTGCTCATGGGCCGGATGAGGGTAATGGGCCCTGCTCATGGGCCGGATGTGGGTAACGGGCCCTGCTCAGGGGCCGGATGAGGGTAACGAGGTCTGCTCATGGGCCGGATGAGGGTAACGGGCCCTGCTCAGGGGCCGGATGAGGGTAACGAGGTCTGCTCAGGGGCCGGATGAGGGTAACGGGCCATGCTAATGGGCCGGATGAGGGTAACGGGCCCTGCTCAGGGGCCGGATGAGGGTAACGAGGTCTGCTCGGGCCGGATGAGGGTAACGGGCCCTGCTCAGGGGCCGGATGAGGGTAACAAGGTCTGCTCATGGGCCGGATGAGGGTAACAGGCCCTGCTCAGGGGCCGGATGAGGGTAACGGGCCCTGCTCAGGGGCCGGATGAGGGTAACGGGCCCTGCTCAGGGGCCGGATGAGGGTAACGGGCCCTGCTCAGGGGCCTGATGAGGGTGACGAGGTCTGCTCAGGGGCCGGATGAGGGTGACGAGGTCTGCTCATGGGCCGGATGAGGGTAACGGGCCCTGCTCAGGGGCCGGATGAGGGTAACGGGCCCTGCTCAGAAGCCAAACAGTGAACAGCAGACCGGTAGGAATGAGGCTTGAACCAGTTTAATGATTATTGCATGATTATGGCAAGCGTGAACCTGTTTCTATGTCATGTTTAGTTTGAAAATATTTTGAACTGAATATATAAACCAATTACAGACTTTGGTCTGATATGATATGGAGCATTATTCGGTCTCTGAGAGTTTTTATCCAGTGAGGCCAAGGACTATATATTTCTTGATATTACACTTCTCATCATCAAATAACTGCTTATTATCCTGAGACAGCGAACCAATCAGATCGTGCCGTTCCAGTGTCGTGTATACTAAAGCTTTTTAAATCCCTTAGTGAGTAAATGCGCGATGATCCACAAAGCCGTGTTTTAGGAATGGAATCAACTCCTTGAGATCTTGCCGGAAGTTCCCCTTCCAAGAAATTCCGCTTCTAGTGTATTCAGCGTTTCCTCCTCCATCTCTTTCTCTATTGGTCAATTCCTTGTTGCACGTTTCAACGATGTAGGTTCTCGTGATCCTATTGGACGACGTGAATCGCGACGTGCTCTCTGATTGGCCAGCGCGGGATAGACGAGGATGACGTAGGCGAGCGGCTCAAATCCTGAGGAAGTCCCAAGTTGTGCTAGTTGATAGAGACATTCTGGTGTAAACATTTCTTTTTCTGCGCGTCTGGAGCACAAACACAGGCTGAGGTAAGGCTTTTAGGTGCTGGTAAAGATGCCGTTGTTCGAGTTAAGGGCTTTGGGAGTTGTAAACATGGCGCCACAGCGAGTTTAGGTGAAGGATACACACACACACACACACACAGGTCTACTGTCTCAAAACACAGAAAGAGTGAATTTAACAAGCAGCGGGTTGAGTAGTGTTTACTAGTGAACACAACACAACACACCAACAATTAGAGCATGTAGGGCTATAAAAGGTGCCTTGACTGAGGGCAGGACCGCATTAATGGAGGCCATGAGGTCAGAGACACAAAGCTGCACTGATGTAAGGATCAGTGTATTGTTTATTACTTTGTTCTTGTAGTACTGACCCCTGTAGAAGGCTGTGCTGAGCACCTCATCAGTCTAATAATCCACTCACTCATCTGCTGAACTGTTTTACTTCGCTTAATCCAGGGGCGTCAAACTCAATTTCACTCTGGGCCACATCACTAAATCTCAAGGTCAACAAGGGCCGGATAGTCAAGTCAACAAGGGCAGCTGTGAAACCTGCATGGCCCAGTGATTAGTGCAGTTTCTTATGTCCTTTTAAACACTATTTACTTTTCCGACAGCGGTATTCTAGCTTGCCATCTTTCCTGAGCCATTAGTGACACTTGAATTAGGTTTGCCGCCACCTAGTGGCTGTACGATGAATTATGTTTCGTGGTAATGGCGGATGCGAGGAATGTACGATAATCATATACACTTCACCATCGATTGGCCGGATTGTTAGGGGGATAGGCTGTCCGGGAACCTCAAAAGTCCGGCAGTCGTTAATGTCCGGGATCCCTACACTTTCCTGGACGTTTACTGTAAACGGTCTGGCAATCGCTGTTATTCAGCAACTTTTACAACACAATATTGCACAATACTGTGTTTCCACAAACTTAAGGAGCAAATCAGCACATTCATTTTAAATATGGGTTCCGGCTAGTTGTCTTTGTCCTCACTTTCACTTAGTGGCATCAGTGACGGTAGAGCTATTTGTTCATCGGACATTATTTGCTGCCCCTCTGCTGCTTCAATTTCGTGAATCCACTCAGACGGGAACAGGCCGGACAAGCGGGAAGTTTGAAAATCATGACCGGCCGGACTTCCATCATCAACTCCCAGACTTGTCCGAGCATTTTTCTGGCAATACCAAATAATGTCTGACGCTGGATTTTGTACAGGGAAATCCAAAATCTGGGATATAAGGGTACGGGAAATCAAGGGTGAACTGTACTTTGAAAGCACTCACATAAAATGAGCCGGCGGGCCAGATTTGGCCCACGGGCTTTGAGTTTGACACCTGTGGCTTAATCCTACTTCTAGGGTCACGGGGAGGCTGGAGCCTATCTCAGCCGACACTGCACGAAGGCGGGGTACACCATGGACAGCTCGCCAGACCATGGCAGGGCCAACGCACACATATAAATATTCACATTCACATCCACATCTACAGGCAAATTAGGACAGCCATGTGCGTGCCTTTGAACTATGGGAGGAAATCAGATTATAATCTGCTTTATTACCAGGTAATAAATGATGTAACGATGCACAAAATCTGACTCATTCTAAGGCATTTGCAAAAATATACCTATATTTATTGGGACACAATTACTGTTGTAAGAAGGCTAATACCCAAGACTAGTACTAGTCTTTCTGAAAAAAGGTGCATATTTTGGCATACACCTATACACCTACCACCTTCATCCATTATGAAAAACACTTGATATATCAGCTTCAGTCGAAATTTTTCATTCCAACCTATTAATGTGTTTAATCTGAACATGTAATACTGACAAAAATTAGAGCTTACTCTTATTCTTAAGCCGCATTCACACAGTAAGCGACAGGCGACATGCGAATCGCTTTGCCGCTGAACTGCACACGAAATCATCTATTTTACACGGTATGTGGAAGCGAATAGGAAATGATTTTGGTGAATATTAGTGTTTGGCAGCATCTGTCAATCAGTGGTATCCTTATGCTTCGATTGGTTGTCATTTGCATGAAAGTTCAGCTCAGTTATACTCTGTGCCCGCCTACTTCACATCTCTAAAAAAAACATATGTAAAAAAATCACATATCGTGTAATCATATATTATAAAGGCGAAAGACAAAAAAAAATCCCCTTCAAGATTCACTAGGAATTGTTTTGATGGCATGGAACATCTATTGTAAGTGTTTAGGACAGTCATAGCAAGGAACAACTATTAGTAAAGAACTTTTCTACTGGCATAAGATAAAATGGGGTAACTTGGACACATCTTTGCACTTGTACATATTTTACCCATGTGAGTGCACCAGTGAACTAGTCTGATGCAGCATTAGGTAGGTTGTGACCTGTCCTTGTTTATGGTATAATAAGATCATGTTAGGCCTTTTCATCATCTCTTTGGAAGATGAAGAAGAAACGTGGGACATGTCAATGTTACCCTAAGGGTCACGGGTAACATTGACACGTCATGGGGCAACATTGACACACATTATAACACCATAAAGCTCATGCTGTGGGCCACAAACAACCAGAAAGATCACCATTTGTAACTACGGACTGATATTTCCTGTTATTTGCTAGTCTAAAATATGCCTAAATCCTGGGAAATACAGTGAAGTTTTTTGGGTGCAAATGTTTTCATTAATTAAAGATAATCTATGATACTATATAGTTACGTTAGAATAGTCTGAAATTGTGTAAATAAAGTCAAATCCTTTCACAGAAACTTGCACAAACTCTTCACCGAAGGCAAGTCGAGCTGATGCATGCTGGACGTTCTGTTACAGAGAAAAAAAGGAAAGTTACTGCGGAGGAAAAGGTCAGAGGCAGACGTACATTTCCGGGGTGAAGTCCGGGTCATGGAGGCAGGGAAAAGCATTTAGAAGTAGACTGATGTGTGCTGCTCTTGGACGTTCGGTTAAGAAAAAAAAAAGTTGTTGCTGGGGTCATGGAGGGGGAAAATAACGGCAGGCACTTGCACAAAAACATCATGTATATGACATTGAGGCATGGTGCTCACGTAAAAGGTATTTAGGTGTGCCATGCTAGAACAACCTAGCTGGAACACTGCACTGATGTGTATTTTAAGATTATTGTACATGTTCATCTTGTTCACCGAGAACAAATGTTTTAGGGTAACATGGCCTCGGGGTAATTTTGACAGGCAGTCGGTATTACCCCAAAACTACAAATATATATATATGTAAGTTAATAATTAATAACAAGAGGTAGATATTAAATCAATGTTTACTACTTCCAAGGTTAACTTTGGCAGAATTTAGAAATATAACTTTGTTTACATCACCTCATGGGTTAGACCACCATTTTGTAAAGGAAAGTCACATGACCAGTCAACTGTTACCTCCCGTGCTGACATGATGGCACACTGAAAAAAAGAGTCCTTACACTTTACTTAATTTAAATGTGTACATCGGTCCCACATGATCAGAATGTGGCCAACTCATGTGATTTTTGGTGTAACAAGAAATCATTCATTGAGAAAATCACATCAGGTGGCCACATTCTGATCATGTGGGACTGATGGTCACATTTAAATTAAGTAAAGTGTAAGGATTCTTTGTTTTCAGTGCAGCACCTGTATATCTTCTGGAAGGATAACCGAGTGTGCTCCCGAAACCGATTACTTAGACACACTGAAAAAAAGCATGTCAAAGTTAACCGAGTGTCTGAGTTACCCCGCGTTACCTTTAATTACAGTCCTAATATAAATAAAGAATATGCAGTTTTATATATTGAGCAGACACTTAAAGCGGATTTATTGGTACTTTTTCAAACAGCACTTCAGCTTGGTTGTAGTTATCGGCCACCACACTTTTATGAGAAGTACAGTGAATCTGCTTTGAGTCCACATGTGCGTTTTAATTTTATAGCCTATAATTTTGCAAGTGAAGTTGGTCAGGGTGAGGATTTTACCGTTATCCTAATAAGACTGTGTTCCTCTTCTTACATGCTGTAAATCGTTGGCGTGTGCAGCAGTGATGCCAGCCCAGCCTGCTCCGCGTGAAGCAGAGGAGGAGATGGAGACAGAGCCTGACTCTGAGGTGCCTCATGCTAATGGAGAGACAGAGGAGGAGCGGGAGCGGGAAGGAGGAGAGGCAGAGGAGATGATGGAGGAGAGTGGAGAGGAGCGAGACAGTGACCTGGAGGAGAGCGAAGCAGAGGAAGAGGAGGAGGAAGAAGAGGAGAGTTCAGGTGTGCTTATTAATCACGTTAATAAAGCATTTATTACCGGGTCTGGTGCGGCGTGTAGATGATGTAGAAGAGCTTATGCTGGTTGTGGATCCACTTCACTCATTAAAGTTTAAGCTGATTGAGAATCTAATCGGTGTAAAAGGGGAGTCTTCAATGATTGAATGTTTGTAGCACACAACAGCTGATGAGTGTGTGTAATCTTGTGTCAGAGATTGATGATGAAGATTGCGAAAGGAGGAGGATGGAGTGTTTGGATGAGATGTCGGATCTGGAGAAGCAGTTCCTGGAACTCAAAGAAAAGTAAGTCTTCTCTGGTTGCGTTTCCAGGAGCATGAGACAGTATATAAGGTTTGCTAGATCTAGTTATCTAGAAATAAAGGGGTTTAGATGATTAAGTTACCAGTGATTTGTGTGATTTGTTGAAATTTGGTGATGAGTTCAAAATCCACCTCAAGTGGGGTTGTTTTCGTTCTATAAAATGAATGTCAGTGATAAAGAAATGCTGATTTGGCTCCCACAACGTGTGCGACTGTCAACATGAAGGTCTCGGGCTCGAATACAAGTCGATGCCGCAGCTATTCGCGGCCAGGAATCCATGGGAGCTAATTGGCCGAGTTCTCACGGGATGGAGGGATGGCATACTCTCGCCTCCCTGTTACTTAAAGTGATCACCGGCCAATCATAGGCATCGGTGAGCTCATTCGAACAAGGGGGGGCGGATAGTGCTTTCCCTCTGAGTGTGTTAGACTGCTCGCGTGTGCGCATGCACAGTAGTTTGTAAAGATGCAGGTGGCAGCGTCGTGTGTCACAGAGGGGGCATGTGCATGCTTATGCCTAGCACTGGTAGGTGATGCTCGTATGTTATCGGGAGGCAACACAACAGGTGGGAGTTGAATACGAAGAAATTAGGGAAGAAAATAAAAAGACATGCTGACTTTGATACAATCTGCAGCAGCATACAGTGACGTCATCATCACATTGCCTTTTTACTCACCTGCGTTGATTTTTGGTTGTGTGTAGGTTGTTTCGCGAGAGGCTGGACCAGGTGAAAGTGAAGTTGGATGAAGTGCTGACAGGAAAAGCAGGAGAGTACAGAGAGCCACTGGCCACACTTCAGAAAAACATGCAGCTACGCACTCAGGTAGCAGGTAATAATAAATCAGTATCTACTGTAAGAAATGGCATGTACGGCAAAGAAATGTGCAAACAGACTCAGCTGTAAATGAGATCAACTCTCAACGCACACACTTACACATCATTGGTCCTTTTTGCCAACCAAAGCAAAAATGTGCATTATTTCTCCATAGGAACAAATATTTATTCTCACACAGTGATACAGTGCACAGCACAATGCCATCTCCAGAGTACAGAAATGAAGTCTCTTTCTGATTATTTTTGGTGCTGATTTGACCGAGATGTGAAGGCATTCCTAGGTGTAGATATGCACAAATCAGACATTCATTAGCTAGCCCTCCAAGCATGCAGATAAGCCAGTGTGTGGGCTAGTCTATGGTTTAAGTTGCCTGGATTAGGTAAGAGATTGATAAATAGAGCAGTTGTTTGGCTGGTAAAATGCATTATTATAATGTAAAGGAGGACAAATGTGCATAAGATCATGATGGCAAAAAGATTTTGGCACGTCAGCCATGACATATTGTACTTCTACGATGGCCACCATGGCCGAGGTATGAATGTATGAATTTGCATTTACCGTTTTACATTTTCTTCGATTTTTGTAGGATCTGAGCAAGAAATCAAACCAGTTGCAAGTCGGCGCCGTTTTGATTCATCCGGGTTTCCGCTTCTATATACAACCGATCAGCTTCTTGCTCGGTCGTACATCTTTTGATATGATTGTTTCTATTTATTTACTTTGTTTCTGTATTTTGTGTATATCGTGGTTCTCACAATCGATCCAAATATCCAAGAAATTATTGGTGTCTGACGTAAGTGAAAATGTCTTATATTAGGGCTTTGTAGGCCAAAAGTTTTCGGTTACACTGCACTGACGTTTCCGCTGTGGAAAATAATCAATTTTGTTTTATATACACTCCTATGGCCAAATATTTCTGGAGAACTGACTATCGACCAGATTTAGTCCACCTTTTCTGTCACTCTTAAGTTGTTCAGTGGGGATGGGGTCAGGGTTCTGTGCAGGACACTCGACTCAGACTTAAATCGGAGGAGGCAGTGTAAAGCGGGAACAGGTTTGGGTCAGTTAATTCCAGTAAGGAGAAATTGTACTGTTACAGCAAATAAAGACATTCTCTACAGTGGAGATCTTGCAACTTTGTTGCAGCAGTTTGGGAGGAACCAAATATGGGTGTTCACATATTTTTGACAATACAAGGAATGTTTTTTTTTTCTGGATAATGTACTTATCTAACTGACAGTTATGAATAAAAATAACTAATAGCCTGTATAGTACCCGCTTGTCCGTGCACCGAGCTGTTTAACCTTTCCACCATTTACAAATAAAGGAAAAGGTTTTACTTTGCTCTGAAGTATTAAGGTTGGACTCTGCAGCAATGGAAAAAGGTCATTTGATCTGATACCTCATATTTACCCTATTCTGTGCACCGTTCATGTACAATCGTCACTGTAAAAGCTTCTGGTGGTAGCATTATGATCTGGGGTTGATTCAGTTGGTCAGGTCGAGGCTCAGGAACAATAAAAAAAATAAAATGAAGTCAGCTGATTACCTGAATGTACCAAATAACCAGGTTCATCTCATCAATGGAGCGTTTTTCCCTGATGCCACAGATATATTCCAGGATGACAGTGCCAGGATTCATCAGGCTAAAATAGTTAAAAGAGTGGTTCAGGGAGCATGAGGAATAATTTTCACACATGAACTAGCAGCATGGTGTCCCAACTGATAGCCTTTAGGATGTGCTGGAGAAGACTTTATTAAGTGGTTCGAGACTAAAGATTTTAAAGAAATTAGGTCTTATTCAGGATGGATATAAACGGTGTAACATTTCTATGGTTGTTGAAACAATGCCACGGTGAATGTGCAGCGTAAAAAAGAAGTCAGATGAAATATTGGTGTGTGAGGCTGAGACCAGGCAGTGAATATTTAGAGTCAGATTAGCTGGTCTTGGAGCGGATTTGAGTAAACTCAGTGTGTGTTGGTCTCTGTAGGTGTTTACAGAGAGCTGTGCCTTCAGGTGATCAAACACAAGCATGAGTGTGAGATACAGGGAGCAAAACAACATCTGGAGGTAACACGATTCAGGAAACACAGAACATATGCAAGCACACACCCACACACCCACACACACACACACACACACACACACACACACACACGATTAGCCTGAAAGATTGAGTCTTGGTTGTGTGGAATTTGCTCACAGAGTGAGAGGATCCTACTGTTTGACACCATGAAGACAGAGCTGCTCGAAAAGATCCGCAGGCTGGAGGAAGACAAGCAGAGTGTGGACATCACCTCAGGTGCACGCACACGCACCCCTGCCAGAGAAAGCACGCTCGAACACGAGAACATACATATAGATAGACATGTGCATGTCGTAAATGAACCTTTCTTCCTGTTCTCTCAGAGTGGTGGAGTGATGAAGTACGCATGAAGAAGTGTAAGAAGAGAAGTCACTTAAGCCAACTGGAGAGGAAGAAAAAGCCAGCCCTCGTGTCAGGTAACACATCCATCGTGCCAACCTGCTGCAGAAGTGGGCAAGATATGACGACTTTGATATCAATACTGCAATATGTTAGCATGACAACATGATTTCCATGATCATCCATCCCTATCATTCCCTACAATCTCTCCCTCTCTCTCAGGACCCTACATAGTGTACATGCTGAGGGACATTGACATACTGGAAGACTGGACAGCAATCAAGAAGGTAGTCAACTTTTTCCACCTGTGCAGTCATCAATTATTACTCATTACTTACTGAATATTTGTGTGTGTGTGTGTGTGTGTGTGTGTGTGTGTGTTAGTGGGTGTTCATGCAGAATGGAATTGTGATCACTTGTGTCTTTTCCCTTATCTCCAGGCTAAAGCAGCACTAATCCCATTGAAGAAGAAGTCAGACAGTGAGTCCCAGTGTGTGTGTGTTGCTTGACAGTTAATCGATGTGTGTGCGTGATGTGTGTCCTCACATCATCTTGTGCTGTCTAACCTTTTTAATCCCTAGAATTCTCTGCATATCTTTCTTCTATGTCCCAGATCAGTCAGCTGTCTCTTTCTGAGTCAGAGGTCACTCAGGAGAGTCGGCTGTAAAAACCCTAATAAACTGCCTCGTCACTAATGAGCTCTGAAATGCATCACGCCTCCAACAGCCTCTAATTCATTACTTGCGGATTAACTCGATCCCTATCAAAGCCCTCGCTATGAGCCAAGTAGCTTTCAGAAATAATTTACTTCTCCAGAAAGTATCAATGTATATTACGGATCAAATGAAGACCCCCCCCACCCCGTGTTTGTTTATCTGCTCTGCCCGCCTAAGTATAACACCTTCATCTGCGCTTAAATCCGTATAACATTTAATTCCAATCCTTCATTATGGTTGTTATTATTATAGCTCAATTACCTCAGAGGATAGACTGTGAATGCGCACATGAATTACAAAATTTGTCCTCCAAAGCAAATAAACTGGTACGTGTGCAGCTGGCGCACAGTTTATATATTATAATATCATCTCTAACACGCCGGGGGCAATATAACATAAGTGTGCATTGTAGCGGAAGGACTGCAAAAGTGTGTAGCCTCATCATCATAAGAACATCTGCACTCTTTCAAGCAGCCTATTAAACTAAGCGTGCAGACAAAACACCTTTTGCTTGTTCTCTTTTCCTGTTGTTTTTTTTTTCTTACTTTCTCTTGTTTTTCCTTCTTCCTATGTTGAACTTTTGAGAAATTGTTCTCTCTAGTTTCTTTCTTGATTTCTTTTGAGAGCTAGGTTATGTTTAACCATCAATTTTTACAGAATTAGGCAAAAAGCTATGTGCGTTGTTTTTTTTTTTTATTGGAATTCCTACTTTGATGCTTTGAACGATTAGATTTTGCAAACAACCCAGAATAACTTCTAGATAATTTTTTGGTTGTTTTATTCATTCCTTTTTTTTTATTTCTTTTCCATTCATTCATTTTTTTGCTCATTCTCTTCATTCTTTTACTTGGTTTTGCTTACATTTGATCTTTTGTCCTTTCTTCCTTTCACTTGATGTTTTCCATCCTTGATTCCTTTCCAATCCATTTTCATTCTTGTATTAAAAATTCTCTCTCTCTCTCTCTCTCTCTCTCTTTCTCTCTCTCTCTTTATCTCTCTCTTTCTCTCTCTCTCTCTCTCTCTCTCTTTCTCTGTCTCTCTCTCTCTCTCTCTCTAGCTGGGTCTGAGGGTGCCTGGTTATATTTAACACTGGCTTCATAATGATGAATCATTTTCATCTCCTTCTATTTCAGACTTTTTTCTTTTTTTGTTGTTGTCCCTTTTCTATTTTCTTTTTCACAGACTGGCTGGCAATGCCAACAGACCCAGATTAACTGGCTAGTGAGCACTGTAATGCACTGTAGATTGATAGCAAGACAGTGGGCATGACGCTGGGCTTTCAGGTAAAATAGTGCTGCCTGTTGTTGATAGCTGCTAACAAAAACGCCCCAACAAATTCATACAACAGGTACATCTTTTGGGGGAAAAAAAGATTTCAAATCAAAAAACATTTTTGCTATAGCTGTACATTCTGTAGTCTGAGCAAAAGAAGAGTATGGTATTTTTTCTTTGACCTCCATAAAAACAAACCTTAAAGGTGTTATTTCAGAGCTATAAAAATAAACAGCTGACATATTCACACCAGTGTGGATTCAAAAAGGCACAAACTGTCAAAAATGACTGCACATGTGATGGCAAGACTATACTACACTGACATGCTTTTATCCTTTTAATTCCTCTTTGCGAACATGCCAATTCGTATGTCTCTCTCTCTCTGTCTCTCTCTCTCTCTGTGTGTCTCTGTCTCTGGCAGGTCGTCAGTTGTCAGTGCGCAGTGAAGGAGGCATCCTGTTTTATGAGGGAGAAAGATTCTCAAAGGGCAACACTGTTCTATTGGAAGTCAATGATGAAAGCCCAGCACAGTCAGTATTCCTCCCAGCACTATAGCATATTAACCCCTCCTCTCCAATATTTCTCTGACCAGCATAAAGAACCTGAAATACTCTTAGGATGTCTGTCTCATCCTAATAGCCCTACTGTTAAAGTGTACTGGTTCAGGAATCCCATCAGACCTTATTATCATATCATAAGTGAGTTTCTATTCAGCAGGATTTTTTCGAATGCTGGTCTGTGGTAAATGCACATAGGAAGTAGATAGAGATTAGGTTTAAAAACACGAGTATTTCTTTATTCTGCAGTATAATGGGGCCTAATATAGCATTGAGGAAGCGGTTAAATGCTTTTAATGCCCTTGATTTTACAAACTTACTTAGGAATTCAAACAGAAATTCCAAATGATCGACTTAACACTTTCGTGTGTGTGTCCCCCGCCCCCTCTTCTCCTCCCTTCCCCTCCCAGGGCAGTAATAACTGCAGTCAGTGCAGGAGAAGTGTGGTTCAAAAGGACAGATGGCAGCAAAACCAAAATCTACATTTCCCAGCTACAGAAAGGCAAATACACAATAAAGAAAGCCTAAAATAACACACACACACACACACACACACACACACACACACACACACACACACACACACACACACGTGCGAAAATGTAAATGTACACAGAGACCTGCTGTGCTGCAGGTGTGTATGTGGGTCAAAAACTGGGTGTGTCTTTTGGCATCTTTAAAAAACAAACAAAAACGTTAATTATCAGATTGCATTAATATCATTCAAATTTTTCGTCTGTGGTGCAAAAAAATACATTAAAGGGAAAAACACAGTTATAAACCGCAAAACAGTGATTCAGAACAAGTCCACATTAACAAAAAAAAGTTAAACAAACAAACAAAAAAATCACTAAAAGAATATTCGTAAGATTACTTTGAGCCATCTACAGTATATGAACACTGTTGTAAGATCAGTACTTCCTGCTGAGTCCTTCTGCAGCAATAAGCAGCTCGGTAATTTCTAACTGACTTTTAGACCGACAGCTTCCCGTCAGAGCTTCATCAATAAACACAGTATGGCACTATGAGTGCTTCACTAACACAGAGACTTTCTGCTGAGCAGACGGCATAACGGCAGCTTCTGTTCACCAGCACACACAGCGTGTGGATCAGCAACAGAAACTGCTGAATCACTGTTCCTCAACTACAGACACACCCACAGCTGTACACCGCTACACCCTGCTACACACTGCTATGGAGAAACGCAAGACTGTAGACCAATGGGATCATATAGATCAGTGGTTGTCCACCCTGCAGGTTTCATCCCCGAATAAAGTCTAACACACTTTTTAATGCAGTGATGAGATGGTTAAAGATACTCAAAGCTCAAGTCTTTAGGGACGTAGCTCTTCAGAAACAGGGCTGATGACCACTGATAGAGATGCTTACAGCCATATATATGTATCCTTACCATATTCCAGTCTAACATACTGGATTCATTAAAGCCAAAAACAGCATTTTGTGTAAACCTAACCATACCTTACCCATAATGTGGATAAAATAAAGCTCCTTTAATGTAGTACACTAAAGATTTTGCAAAAGCCTCAACGACTGCATTCGCACATTGCTATCTATACTAGAGAGGCTGCAGTCACACTAGAAATTTGCACTTTGAGTCTTGGTGTGACCAAGACAGGCTCGGAAGAATGGTGATCAAAATGGTGCAGTTAGCGTTTAGCCAGCTAGCTATGAAGAATGTGTCTCACATTATTAAGGCAAGTCAGCTTTTCTAAAGTCCTGTACCACCTAGTCTGTTCCCACCTCATGTCCAGTGTTTCAGTGATATAATCTAGATATGACGCAAGCTTGATCAGGATTAAGCAATTAATGAAGCAGCATGAATGAGGATACAGATGAAGAATAAAGCTTTGTGCATCCCCAAATTGGTTGCTAACAAACCAGAAACTGGCCGACCCTACCTGCCACTTGGGGGAAAAAAAAAAAAAAATTTGAATAACCATCAATTCCAGCCTCCAGACATCCTGTGTACTATGCACACCTTATAGTCAGGTCTAGAAATATGCTCAATCTCATGCCTTCCCACTGTTAAAATGAGCTCTTTCATAATTCTGGACCTTCTGCAGTGCTATGCAAAGTACCAAACTCTTTCAGAGACCAACTCCTTCACAAACGAAGCAGTGATCCTGTATGATTTGATTTCACATGTAACACTTCCCCGAAGTTCTATTTGACACAAAATTTAAGTGACTAAATTTGCTTCGGAAGCAAGTGTTGAACTCAACAAATTCCACTGAATTGAAATGAATGTAGTTAAATTCCAAAAGCTAGTGTGACTGGGTCTAATTACATGCCCGGTGCCATTTCTGTAACGGCTCCAGGTCTGTAGATTAATAGTGCCAAGTTGCAATACGTGGTTTTTAATTAAAATTGCACTTCAGAAGGAGAAGTAGGGTTGTGATGTAAGAGATTTTTTGAGCTCATTTTGATAAGCCTTAAGTGCAAAGAGTATTTATATGTTTGTAAGCTGATTTGGAAACTGAGGGTGCTTATAAAACTTGTTTAAATGTGTTTAATATAATCATGTATTTATAACGAAAGGTTTATTAAAATCTGGTCTTTTAGTAAACAGTGGACTGTTTTTTGTTTTGTTTTTCCTTTGTTTGTTGTTCTTTAACATGAGAAGAAATGAAATGTGACCACTTTACTAAAAGTGGCAGAGTGAAATCCACCAAACATTAATCACTGTTATTCACACCATGTTAGTGTTTTTCAGTGATAAAATTTGACCTGAGACAAGAGGACCTGGCAGAAGTAATTAATGTAAGATGGGGGACAGTCCAAGGCTTCCACGTGACGTCAGATAATATCCGAGTTGTTTTCAAGCCAAGAACAGGCTTATAGTAATCCTGTATATAGTCATACAGGAAGCAAGACTCAGACATAGTGAAGGACAAGTATGTCTGAAACTGAGCCCTGCCTGTTGTCTGCATTGGTGACTCAGCAGCCAGGCAATAATATGTTTCAATGTGACAGTAACGGTTCAAGACTGGGCCCAGGTGGGCCAACAATAGCTAAAATCAAGATTTGTCTTTATGAATACACAACTCTGTGTGGATGTGATGCAAAGTGAAAATAAAGCCCTAAATAATCTCATTCCTCTGAAGGCACCAGTGGGTCCATGGTCTGGGGTGATGGTCATGGAGTGCAAGGCAAATAAGATTGAGACTGCTGTTAGACTCAGCTGGAGCAATAAAGATTAGTCTGTCCCACCAGAGGCTCCAAGAGAGACCAGAGGAGCAATACCGTCTGCTTCCTGATGAAACCTGCAATCTCCAATTTTGACTTTTTTCAGGAATGGAAAAAAAGGTCATGAAAATACAATTAATGATCATACAGTGACACACACATACACATATATATGTATATATACAGTAGTGTGTAGTGAAGATTATACACCTTCGTTTTTGTCTAAAAGGGCTTCCAATAAAGAGGTAAAAAAATTACTCTATAATCTTTTGGTGAAAATGTACTGAGCAATGCTATTGTAGAAGAATCAAATGTTGTAGAGAACAAAAAAATTATTCCGACAAGTATATTCAGGTAATAGTATGGCTAATAAACAAAAACACTGAAAATACCAATTTTTTGATGATGATTATACACTTAACAAAATGAAGATAAATCAGAAACCAAGTACTATTCAAGTATTTATTTCATGTAATATTGGATCATACTGATGAGAATAAATAACCAGGAGGCGATCATACAGCAATCCATAGGGCAGTGGTGGCGGCTCAGTGGTTAAGGCTCTGGGTTAGTGATTTGAAAGTTGGCGGTTCAGTACTCAGTTGTATAAATATTAAATGATGAATGTAAGTCACTCTGGATAAGGGTGTCTGCCAAATTCTGTAAATGTAGAATAAGTAAACAAACAATATACAGAAATAACAAAAATAACAGTCTGTAATAAAAGTCAGTATTTAGTGTGGCCACTCTTTAATTACAGAATTTAACCTTTCAGGCCCCCCCAGTGCAGCTAACTGGGTTATCAAATGCCGGCCATGTCTCTCACTGTCTGTGGTGAGAGGCATGTAAAAGAACCATTGCTGATCTTCGTTAAGTGTAGGCTGCATAGCCGTCAGCATGTTTTTGCCCTGCAATGGCCTGGTGAGCTGTCCAGGGTGTACTCTGCCCTCGCCCGGAGTTGGCTGAGATAGGCGCCAGCCTCCCCGCGACCCTAACTAGTTCAGAAAATGAATGAATGAATGAATGAACCTTTCAGGCATAGTGTTCACATAGTTTTAATTTCTTCACTCACTAAACCATTTCATATGATTTAAAGTTCATTCATTCTATGCAAAAGTAAAAAAATTCAGTTTGGGACATCTTTCAATTTTTCTGAAAAACTGGTATTTTCAGTGTTTTTTAATTACTTTTACCTCAATATACTTGGATTTTTACCATATATGATCATTAATTGTACTTTCTATATACATATATGTATAAAATGTGTGTGTATTGTATTTTCATGACCTTTTTTTGCCATTCCTGAAAAAAGTCAAAATTGGAGATCGCAGGTTTCATCAGGAGGTCGACGGTATTCTTCCTCTGGTCTCTCCTGTGGCCCCTGGTGGGACAGACTAGTCCTTCTCTCTGTCCCTCTTTGATTTACCCCAAAATATCTAGGTGGACCCCCAGCCCTTTCAAGTACATGCAGAGGGTTTATATCTGAATTTATATTCATGCATAATCTCATTTTGACAAAAAATGCAGGTTTTATCAGGATGCCGGTGACACCGGCTCAGTTAATGGTTTTGTGCATGTATGGCTGTCAGTGGAACTGCTACATTTGTTGATGTGACTGCTGAAAAAAAAAGCAGCAGGTTGAATTCTGAAGTGTTTAGGGCTGTCTGCTCATATTCAGACGCATACTTAAAAGCTTGGATGGCGTTTCACAGTGCAGATGGACAACCACCAGAAGCATGACGAAGCAGCCCAAGACTATTTTAAGGCAAAAATGGAATGCTTTTTTATGGTTACTTCAGTCACCTCTCCTTAATCCAATTGTGCATGTATATTATTTGCTGAAGGCAAAATACCACAAGAACAAGGAAGAACTGGAGACAGCTGCAGCGAAAGGTGGAAGCTGTACTATTTTTGATTTTCTTGTACTATAGCGATACAGTTTATTACTGTCCACTTGCTCTATCAGGAAATATTACTGGTTTATATTACCATATGTGGTTCTTCATGTAGGCTTTTATTTAAACATGGGCATTAAACCCAGAGTTTCATCAACATAAAGACTACCAAATATTTTTATTTCCTACTGAATCACTGGTGCTGAGAGATCGTCGAATTTTGTTTATCATACCATCCAAAAGCAACCATGATATATTTACCAGTTAGCCAACACTCCACTAATAGTGCACATTATTCTACCTTTAGGCTCGAATGACTTGTCACTGGGGCAGTACCCTCTAAGGTTCTTATTTGTAGCCTTTATGCTTTGGGAATTTATGTGTATCTTCTTGTCCTTTAAAAAGGTACACATAGTTGCATTGAGGTCCAATAATTAGCCCCAGGGGATACATTAAAGTGATACATAGGGGGACGTGAAGAGGAAAAAGAAATAAGGCCAGGTTCCAACTAGCAAGCTCAGCGACAGGAAGCAAGGCATTCCCCACAAAGCCTCACATGGGCCAGCTCATTTTTAGAGAGTTTATCTTGAACAGCGACAGACCAAGGCCTACATCCTACAACCTCCTTTCATCCATTTTTTTTTCTTTTTCCAGATTTGACCGGAGGCATGACTCATAGCACCTGCTCTCTGTCTGTAGTGGTGGCTCAGTGGGCAGGGATGTGTAGGGCTTAGTGTGACAATCACAGTTTAAGGCTGGGCTCAGGTGGACCTTTAATAACTAAAATAAGATTTCCATTTATAGGTACATATATTTGTGTATAAGTTATTAAAGTGGAAGATACATCTCTCCACATAAACTCCTTTGGCTGAAGGCGTCATCGGCTCTGTGGTTAGGTCTGACCTGGCATTGTGGGGCACTCAAGGGCTGTGCATGTGAGATCAGGTTATTGAATTTTTTTGCTATTTAAAATTCACAGCATTATTGGAGACCCTTTCACATATTACTGTTCCGTTAGAGAACAGATTTTGATATTATAATAGAAAAAAGTGAATAAACATGTAAGATTTATATAATATCGTTATCTTCTGTGTACTTTTTTTCCATAGCTGATACGAATTTGACCCATTCAGATTCAGACACTTTTTTGGTCACATAAAGGCTAAAATCACATGATACTTTCAGGGCAATGTCAGCACTCAGAGCTGTTAGCTAAGGCAATCACAAAGAATCCTGAATGCATTCAGTTTTAGTTTTGACTGAGACTTATGAATTCGAAGGTTAAACTTCTAGACTGGCTTTTCTACCAGCTGAGTTTTATTTACATTCACTCTGACCGCTGCTTTATCTGAGAAAAAAAAAGAAGGAGGGGAAAAAAAAGCCAGAAAATCATAGTCTTCATGTCTCTGATCTTGCTGTAGGAAGGGTTCGAGAATAAATCAATTCTGAGCCTAAACTGTAACATGTTGGTCTCTCTCAAATTAATAGGTAGCTCTTAAATATTACAATACTGTATGAGCATATGTACTATGTTTCAGTGTGGATTATTCCTTTGAGATGAACAGTAGCAAATGGTCATATAGCAATACTCTGTCCTCATCAGCTTTTCCCACCTTCTCTTATTTATGGGTAATGTTTTTTTTTAATTATGGCAGATGCTTTTTGCACTCACTGTGTCCGTAGCCAACAAAGCTAGAGTATATGTAGCCAGGGTGGCTATTTCCACCCAGTGTACAGCAGCACCCAGACAAGGACCCAGGTGTCTGTATCCAGTAATGTTATTTACCTCCTAATTCTAGTCTGATTACAAATCGCCGAATAGTAAATTTGAGTGTTGTCGGTCTGTCTATTCTCACCACCCGGGTGCAGAGAGGGACACTCCCTGCAAATATACTTGCATTTCTTTTTTCCTCCAACAGATGGCACTATGATTATGACAAGATTGTTGGCTGTAGCAGGCTGTGTTGCCTGATGAGGCAGAAACTGGGGGGAGCAATTTTTTTTTTATTGTGCCACTCAGACTCCCATCACACTCACTGATTCCATCCTCACTAGTATACAGAAAGGATCTGTGCTGCTTCCCCCAATATTAGTTTACAAATGTGTAAATGAGCGCTCCAGTCTTGGCATGCATCCAGGAGCCTCTCAGCAGGTTTAATTTAGTTGGCCGATGGGGTTTAATGAATCTAATGATTACAGTGGGTGTGTGCATGTGTGAAATCCTTGATTGGTTCGATCTGGGTTCGTTTTGTTGTCTTACAGATTGGGCTGTGAAGTGTCTGTCCTTTGGGAAGGTTTGCTTCACATTGATGTGTGTGTGCGCGTGTGTGTGTGTGGGGGGGGGTGATTGTTGTTTTGTTCAGGCTACAAACACGCATGCCAGCGGGACTAGTAATACCTCATGTGAGAGTCTACCAATCTGAAGTCTATACACACACACACACACACACACACACACACATACACATGCACAAATGCATGCATGCACATACACCCTTAATTAAGACATACCATTCGTGTGAAAAAGTCCCCTGCTGAGGCATTTCTCTCCTCCTACACATACACGTCACTTATTCTCTTACTCTTCATTTTTGACTAACACCCCCTCATCACAATTTCCCATGCTGCTCTTACTCCCAAGACCCCAGTCTCCCAGAGTGCTGTAGAAAAGTAAAGACAGATGGATTTCTACGCTTCCACCTGCTCTTTCTGCTCCTGTGGCCCAGTTTACTCATTTTCACTTACTCCTTTGGAAAGAGAGAGATCAGTGTCTGAATGAAAAGAAGTTGGGATAACAGTATAACCTGTTCATGATTCATGAGGGTGGATGCACCTCTTTGCTTTTTCAAGCATAGCCTACTCTATTAAAAAAAAAATCTCTATTCATACATAGACATCGCTTTATCTCAGCTGTGATCGGTTCTATTCTCCTTTCATTTTTTCAATTGTAATTATAGACTACACACCAAGCATCAATCCCAGCGTCTCTTCCCTTTTTGAAATGCTTTTCTCCTGCTTTCTTTTGATAAATCTTTGAGCTCCTCTTTTCTCCATCAATCCCAGCTTAGCTAAATACCACAAGATATCTCTCTGCTCCTTCTCCTCTCAGCCCAGTTTTAAATGAGCTGCTATCCATCCACTACATGTAAATTTGGAGTGTGTGTGTGTGTGTGTGTGTGTGTGTGTGTGTGTGTGTGTGTGTGTGTGTGTGTGTGTGTGTATATGTGTTGGGGAAGCAAATTGTATGCATGCAGACACATTCTGATTCATTAAACACACAGAGGTCTGATAAACGTGTTTACTAAAAAGGAAGAAAGAGAAAGACAAATGGGATGGAGACAAACAGTACTGTATTCAGTGTGATGAAGAGTGTGTGAGACAGGCGGAAGGAGGAAAAAGAGAAAACATTATAATGCAAGTGGACTCTGATGAGACCGAGGCATAGGAAGGAAAATGAGAGGATAAGTACATCAGGCAGGTGCGAGAGAAAGTATGAAAGTAAACATATGTGTCAAGGCTGCATGTATGTGTCAAGGCTGCATCAGTCAATTGAGGGAGAAGTCAAAACCAAACATCCCCCTATTCTACACTAATAAACCACTCTGGAATATGTCATTTTAACCAATTAAAGAAATCTATGCAGTTTAATATCTTGCTTAGTGGTTTTAATGCAAAAGTTAAAAGTACCAGCAATGACATAGGAGCATGTGTTCATCTTTAATCTTAAAGGGAATATATGAGTAAGAAATACTACCATGCCCACAATCCCAACCCACTGTTTTTTACCCAGCCCACTTCCCTGGTTATGCTACTGCAAATTTTTTATTTATTTTTAATTATTATTATTTTTTTTTTACAAAGCTGTAAAACCTGTCTATGGCATGTGGATGGCCTGTCTACAGCACAATCTGTTCCTTCCCAATACACTTTATAACACTAACTACACTTCAGCCTTGAATATAATCATTAAAGTAAGACAGAATCATAATTCTTGATTCAGTGTGTGAACCCATTTATCATCATGCTTGAAACTTTTTCCACCAGATCCAATTCCAGGTCAGATATTGTACGCACTGTCAGACCTTTATTTCTCATTTTAGACTCCAGTGGTACACCAAAGTATGATGCCTAATTAAAATAACTCAGTTTTTTTACGAAGCTGCTGCTCCACCTTCCCTGAAATGCTGATTTTCAGTGCACACACTGGATTGCCTGATTGGCTTCCTCCTCCCATTTATGTTTTTTTTATCTCACTGTGCCTACTCTGCTCTGATTGGTCACCTATAAACAACTGTAAGCTCCTCACTCAGAGGCAGCCCAGGAAGGGTAGAAATACTGCTACATTAGAAAAGGCATGATGCACTTATGTGCCCAAAATAAAAAAATTTTGGTTTTTCTCCTTAAACAACCTGTAAACTTAAACATGTGCTAACGTTGTTATTGGACACTCTGGGATCATCTAACTCGGCCCTTCAACACTGTAACAACATTTATGGGTCAGCAAAGTTGAAAAAGTATAGCATCTCACTTTATGAATGTTAATTGTTATGGTACTTCGACTCATTTACCCCATGATAATATTTGAAACATTCCACAAGTTGACATGTTTTGAATTCTCTCAGACATTTAGAATCCAGACATTCAGACCATTACATATTCAGTATTGAGAATTATAATTAACAATCTGGTTTTGTTTCTATCAACTACAGGACCACCTGCTTTAATCATGTCCATCTGTGAAATTGTAACAAATCCAGATGTCATAATGCCTTCATTATGGCAAGCATGCACACACATGTTATGAAAGCAGGAAAAATAGGCAAGCATAAGGATCTGAGTGACTTTGTCAGTCAGTGCCATATTATCATGGCTAGACGTCTGGTTCAGGGCACTGCCAAAACCACGGGTCTTGTGGATTGTTTCTAGTATGCAGTAGCTGTAGTATCTATTAAAAGTGGTACAAGGAGGGACAAGACTGGAGCCAGGAACAAATTCACAGGCACTGAGGTCTCACTGATGGGGAGTGTAGGCTAATCTGTGCGGTCGATCCCACAGAAGAGCACGAATTGCTGAAAGGATAATGCTGGCAATAAGAGAAAGGTGTCAGAACAGGTGGCAGATTCTTTTTACACTGCATATGAGGCTGCATAGCTGCAGACCAGTCAGGGTGCACATGTTTGACCCCCGTCTATCACTGAAAGTGCCTACAATGGACATGTGAGCATCAAAACTGGACTAAGGTGTAATAGAAGATGATGGACTTTTCTGATGAATCCCATTTCTTGGTTGTTCTAGTTAATGTTCTGCTGAGAAATATTGGGTCTTAGAATTCATATGGATGTTACTTCTACACATATTATCTAGCTAAACATTGTTGCAGACCAAGTACACCCCTTTATGGAAATAATGTTCTCTAATGGCAGTAACCTCTTTTAGTAGGATAATTCGCCCTTCCACACTGCAAAATCTGTTCAGGAAGGGTTTGAGGAAATTATGCTGGACAAACAAACCATGGAGGCCCCACCTCGCAACAAATTAGGTATGTCCTGTGAACTACTGGTGATGCAGGATAACAGCACAACTTTAGAGGTTGTCTGGAGTCCATGGCTTGATGGTTTAGAACTGTTATGATGAAACAAGTAGGACCTACACAGTAAATGGCAGGTGGTTTTAATGTAAAGGCTGATCAGCAAATCAGTGTGTATACATATTTGTATGGCTGTATTTGTATTTTGTGTGTGTGTGTGTGTGTGTGGTGTTTTAGTAATCTCTGCTTTTGTAATGAACACAATAATTAGGCAGCAAGTATTGCACTAAGGGCAAAAATAATAATATATTTATATATAAATATATGTTCTAGATTATATATTTGTCATTGTATGCTTTATGAGCCTTAACTGTGCACTACAGTGAACAATACCAAGTGCACTGAGACATGTTACTTCTATATATTAACACTACATATTTCTGCCTGTATGTAAATACAACATGGAGCTTTTTCAATTTGAATGGAAATGAGCCCAAAGAAAGATGTTCATACAACACAGTGTTTATGCAATGATTTGAAGAAAAAAAAACAAAAACAAAAAATGAACAAGTCATTAGGTGATAAAATGATTGTGCACAAGCATTTGCCTTTTGAAATTCAGCATGCAGAACAGTTGTACTGTATGAAACATTAACTTTGAAACATATTAAATAGAAGTGTAGGACTGCAGTAATGAATATCAATAAAAGGAAACATGTAGTGAAGTTTCTGAATATGGACTCCTCTAAAGCTATTTGTCGTGCATTGGTACTATCCCACTTAGACTATTGCAACTCACTGTTTGCTGGACTTCCAAACAATGCTGTAAAAGTATTACAGAATATACAAAACTATGCTGCTAAAGTTTTCATGAATAATTGAAAGTATGACAGTACAAGACTCTGCTTGTTCCAGCTCCATTGGTTACCTATACGGTTCAGATGCTGGTCTAAGATCAACCTTCTAACATGGAAGACATTGAAAAACCAAGCTTCACAGTACATAAAAGACTTGCGATGGATACAAACGAACATTCGGCTACATGGTTATCTGTGCGAAACACGCTGGCTCATACCCTGAAGCAGAAATACAACCAGAAAAGAACTTTCGCCGATAGAGGCTTCGAAACGATGGCACCAGTACTTTGAAATGCTCTACCGCATGATAGACAATCTGGAAAGCTTCAAGAAAAACTCAAAACAGATTATTTCTCGATAGCTTTTAGTGACCGTATAAACTGATGGAGTTTATACAAATATATTTGAAAGTTTTTTAATGTTTTTAATATCTAATGTTTTTAACAAGCTACTGTTTTATATAATATTATATTTGAAATGACTGTGAAGCACCATTAAAAACTTCTGATAATGAGTGCTACATAAAAATTATAAAGTTTAAGTTTGTCTTGAGATGCAGTGGATTTCAAAATCTATTAATAATAGTAACACTGTAGTCTAATAGTAACACTGATGTATATGAATCGTTGTGTGTGTGTGTGTGTGTGTGTGTGTGTGTGTGTGTGTGGGAGAGAGAGAGAGAGAGAGAGAGAGAGAGAATGAGTAAAGGTACTGAATTTAGCAATTTCTGTACTGAATTTAGCAATTTCTGAGCCGTAACTGAGCGATTTCACACATGACGAAAAAAGGCAAATAAAAAAAAAAAAAGGAGAAAGGGACAAGAGAGTGAGCGGTAAGACAAAGGCAAATAATAATAATATAAACAGAGTTTGAAAACCCACAGAATTCCCACCCATTTAGTGTTGCCTCCCTATTTTATACCACCAGCCAGGGAGGGGTGCAAGCATCCACATACCCTCTCAGTGACATGTGATGCTGCACACCCACCTCTTTATGACCTGCTGTGCATGCAAAGTACTGCCCAACGATATCCGCCCCATTTGTATGAATACTACGGATTGGCTGGTGATTGCTATGAGTGACAGGGGAGCATATGCCATCCCTCCCTCTCATGAGAGCTCGGCCAATTAACTCCCATGGACTCCCGATCGAGGATGGCTGCGACAGCAACCAGGATTCAAACTTGCGATCTCCGGGTTGATAGTCCTTGTCGATGTGCCACTCGGGAGCCTTTATATATAAAAAATTTGAGAGAGTGAAAGAAATAGTATGTACAACATCAGCTAGAGGTGCTCTTCTGTAGAATCAGATCAGACACACCAGCCTTCACTTTCCACGTGCATCAAAGACCCTTGGCACCCATGACACTCTTACCAGTTCACCGGTTGTCCTTTTTTGGACTACCTTTGGTAGGTACTTACCACCTCATACCAGATACACACCACAAGACCTGCTGTTTTGTAGATAAAGAGACCCAGTTGTTTAACCACCACAGTGTGGCCTTTTTCCAAGTCACTCTGATCCTTACGCTTGCTCATTTTTCCTGCTTCCAACTTTTTCTGCCAAATACATCCCACTCCTTGGCAGGTGCCACTATAGCAAGATAAAATGTATTTCTCTTTACATGATACTGCCTTGTTATGGATAAACGTCTTGGTATATTCATATGCAAAACAGCAGGTCATGTAAGGTGTTCCTGGTATGCAGTGGTAAGTCCCTACCAATCATAATCAGTGTATATTTAGGCATTTATATTCACCCTCCACAGAATTCCAATATTATTGTTGAAAACTTTTAAGAACATAAAGAGTTGGGTATTACACATAAAGCTTTATTCATAACAACCTTCGTAATGTTACTGTAAGGGTCCGAAATACTTGATCAGCAAAAAAATACCAAAGAATAAGGGGCTCAGGGGGAGCCTTAGATGAGCCTTTGTTCATCATCAGTGGTGGCTTATGGAGAGACTCATTATTGAGGCTTATTCATTAGAAGGATTATTGGCCATCTCTTAGGAATATTAGCATAGATTATGCGATAACAGATTTGCCCTTAGTGCAGCCCCTATTAAGCCAGAAAGTCCTCAATCTGATTACTGCCCAATTATTGTGTTCATTACAAAAGCAGAGATTAATAAAACATCACACACACACACACACACACACACACACACACACACACACACACACAGAGGTAGCCATTGGAACAGTTGACTTAAGTGAAGCTATTTGCACTTTTATTAGAACTATAAGGTTAAACTATAAAAAAGTTTTTATTTTCCTGACGTTAACTTAGTTGCATCTTACAGCAAAAGCCATGGTCTTTAAATAGTTTACATAGCATCAGAGGGATCTCATTATTGAAAGGTATCAGCCAGGAGAAAGGTACAAAATTTCCAAGTCATTGGATGTACCATGGAACACAGTGAAGACAGTCATCAACAGTGGAGGAAATATGGCACAGTAGAAGGAACTATAGGAATTTCCTGGGCTCAGCAAATACAGTTAACACTTTGTCTCAATCAATTTTAAATGAAGGCGTTGGTGGCTTGATGATTAAAACTCTTGGTTAAGGAGCAGTAGGGGTTCAAGCTCCAGTACTACCAAGCTTCCTTCTGGGCCCTTGAGCATTGGACTTGAGAATAGACCTGTGTTTTTTTCCATTATCAGAAAATAATATAAAGGCTGAATATAAAGGTTTCCTGGTGAACCCAGCCCAGCTCACATTCTTATTATCTCTTATTCATCTGTTTTAGATTCTGTGTCCATTTACGATAACAGTGTTCTCTGAACCTAGGAACAAGCTTGCGAAGTGCAACACAGATTTATAGAAAATGGAAAAGATTAAGTATTATGTCCAAGATTAAGCATTCTGCATTCTCACCTACCTCAAGATGGCGCAGTTTTCTAATATAATTTCGGCTGGTTGGACCTTTGTCATTGACCGTTTTCTAAGCAAATGGTTTCAGAAAGACTGCATGGCCGATTTGATTTTATTTCAAGGAGATAACACTGAATTTCATGTTTATATAATATGCTCAATTGCAGAAATGTGTTTTTTTTTATGTATTTCGCTCTGCATAAGAGCATCTGCCAAATGCTTTAAATGCTGATCTTAAACGTGGGCTACACAAATTTTGGGGTGATTATTCAGGAGTTTGGGCGGTTATGCAACATTTCAGGATTTTGAAATTGACCCATTTTTCCAACGGATTTTGCATACACAGGATTTGCATTCGAAAGAGAAGACAGCAGTGTGTGAGGTTCACACACGAATGAACCAAACTTTCCTTTTTCAGTGACACTGTGGTAAATACAATATTCCATTCTAATGCATCTATAAAGCAATCACTACTCTGCTGGGAAAATTATGCACCAGACAGGAATACACCTTGGATGGGATGCCAGTCCTTTGTAGGGTACAATGCAATATACAGTATGCATCAGATGAAATATAAGAGAGAGAGAGACAGAGAGAGAGAGAGTGAGTGTGTGTGTGTGTGTGTGTGTGTGTGTGTGTGAGAGAGAGAGAAAGAGAGAGAGATGCAGAGGCAAGGAGACGTTTGCTTACGTGGCTGAGTGAACACTTATTTCTTATATCAGACCAGAGGCATTTGTTATGATGACAGTGTAAGGAATAGGCTAGCTATATTAGACTCATATGGTATACCCACACTCTGTATCACTCTTCAGAGTGCATCACCCAATCTGTGCATCTCTCAGAGTGGATCATCCAGTGCTTATCTTTTTCTGTGTTGTATAGAATCCATTTTACCCATCACATGTGACACCAGCCACGCATCTTAAACTGAATGCCAGCACGTGATCAGAATCAATCTCTCTCTCTCTCACACTCTCTCTCTCTCTCTCTCACACACACACACATATACACACAAATACACACCTCCAAGTCTCTAAGCTAAACAAGAAACTTCGGTAATAGATTCTCACTGGCAATTAAAGCAGGCAGACTGAGCCTCTAGGGATACACAGCTGGAGAGGCGAAGAGAAGAGTGACAAAGTGCTGGGCTCTCCAGGCTCTCCAGCAGAAGCTAGACATCCTGCCAGTGGGCACAGCAATCTAATTCAGCCCCAGGTTACAACATTACCGCTGATTTCCTGTCCAAAACACAAGAGAAGAAGAAGAAGCTTGTTTTGCCTCCAAGCAAAACAAAAATCATTCTGGGAAAACAATACAAGAGCCTGCAGTGGCTAGACAAAAGAATCTGCATCATTTATGATATATACATTTATAGAAAGCCTATAAGCGAACCGCCATAAAACCCAAACCACAATGCTCCAAATCAATAGATAACGAAATAGGCACCCACTTAGCCTGGAAGCTAGCTCTTCATATACAACATGATCTGTGTTCAAAATGCATTATGTTTATGAAATACTGTTCTCCTCAATAGTTTGTGAGTATTAGTATCTGTAAATCATTCCATCTCATTGTGAGTAAAATTCACTTGTAAATGCACTAGCAGTCAACTATGAATGACATCATACTGCTTTTTCACATTATGTTCAGAGATACAGAGCGGTGACAAAAATGCTTTAAGGCAAGTGGAATTGGAATATGGTGCAAAATGCATAAATCGATAAAACACCCCCGCAAACACCCCCCCCCTCCCTCCCTCCTCATGCTGTCTCATTCACTTCATCCACGCAAAGACTCCGACTCTCCGTGCGGGGGGG
>JAOUQZ010000041.1:8502552-8524793 GCA_028564935.1 Neosilurus hyrtlii
TTAAATGGTATGGCTAACTCAATTTTGAATTTTTGGTCACTGTGACTCATTTTGCCAGACTGGGTCACATATGGTAAAGGACAGTGACACAAGTCTTTTGATTTTTTTTTTACATTTTGTGACTGATTACCTTTTAGGTGCGATTCAGAAAACTACACCTAATAGTCCATCTAAACCAACATCATCCTCTTTGCTATTTGATGTGTGATCATCTATCTAATCAGTTAGTCATGGGGAAGCAGCAAAATACATAAAATAATGCACATACATGTCAAGAACTTTAGCTAGTATCCACATCATATCATAATGGGGGGTGGGGGTGGAGGTATGTTCTATGTGACTTTAAACACTGTTAATTCACTGGAGAATGATTTAAGCTGACAGGAAGTATATAGTTACTCAAATAGACACCCTTTTCAACCATAAATCAACTGCTTTGAGTCCATGGCTGATGTAGTTCCTTCTTGGCATGATGCAGAAACACACCTGATTGCCTCGGAAGAATAAACTGCCAAAAGTTCTAGGTCATATGGAGGAGGTCAGCCTTCTTGATTATGAATGATGACTAATCTAGTGCATTTCTTTAGTAATATCATTTAAATTTTTTAATGATGGTGGAAATAGGATGGGGGTACTTAGTTTTTCCCCCTACTGCTTTCCAAATGTGGGTTTACATTTTGGGAAAAAAATTAACATGCTGAAATCTGCTGCATTTTCTTAATTTTTTTTTTTGCTGCCCGAGAACCACAGGATTGGTCCTGATTAATAAAAAACATAAAACTGAAAAAGGGTGTTCTTTATTTTTTTTCCATCACTGGATGTGTATTATTGTGTGTTGCTGGTCAAATACATCTTAAATCCACAAAAAAAGATAAAGTATTCTAAAGGTATGTAGCTTGCCAATATAAGCTTACCTGATATGATAATCGAGAGGGTTTTTCAATTATTCTCATGAATGATTTTCAATGCTACAGATAGGCATATGCTAAGATGAAAAGATTTCTAGGAAGATTTTTAGTCATAATGCATAAACATGTTTAGAATCTTTATGGCTAACAGTAGCCAGGCAGACACACAGTCTGTCATCCAGACTGGAGCTTTGATGCAGTGCATTTTAGCAGAAAGCTGACAGGATCTTCTGTGGCGAGGATCTAAACACATTGTCAAGGAAGCAAAACAGCGACAAAAGAATAAACCCTGGCTGACTTGCAGAAATTGTGTATGCTTTTCCGCATCGTGAAAGAAAGAGAGAAAGCATGCAGAGAGTTGCAGAACACTGCCAGAATGCCAGCAGCCCAATGAGGATTTAAATGGGTGTCTGACTTACAGCAAGTTCACGAGCGCACAGACGCAGTGGGACCCAATTAAGGCTTGGCTGTGAGAGTTCTACAGATTATCAGCAAGGCCGCTGAGAGCTCTGCAGAGCGAGGGAACCTAAACAATCAGAGTTGAGCCAGATGCCACTGGTAGCCACAGGGCTAAACCGTCCTACACAAATACCCAAGCAGTGAACACAAACTTGCACACACATACAAACACACACACACCCACAAGAGAGCTACAGCATGCAAAATGACTCAACAGTGAGCTTCACGTCGAGCCATGGGGGTGGGGAATTCGGACCCTTATGTAGGGGAAACATTTAAAATACCATTGAGATTTCTTTTTTTCTTTCTCTTTCTACTGCTTTGGACAAACAAGAAGTGACACCCATAAAGCTCTAGAACTGCCACCAGCATCAGATGTGCATCATGCTTGCAAACACACAGAGACCACCTGTCACTTTTCACCAGCCCCATGGTCACAGTGGAGAAAAAGAGTGAGAGAAAACTCAGAGAGAGAAAGAAAGAGGCAGAAAAGGATAGGCAAATGAGGTGAGCAGCTAACTAGAGTGTTTTTAATGAAGATGAAAGAACCATAAAACAAGATGCCTTTCTCTTTCGTTCCATTCGTGAGATACATCCCAAAGTTCGATCAATCTCATTAACCCATCCATCCCTCCCTCTCTCCACTACCCTCTAGCACACAGACAGCTCCATCCATCAAGGAGGCACCAATATCAGATACAGCAGCACCTACATGTGTTTCTCTGAGGCCTCCTCATTTATAACTAGGCACTTCTTCCTCCATTCTCTCCCATCACATGACCACGATATACCTTGCAGAATATTTCTCACTGGTTACAGTTCTTCACTTCAGCAAACAAATATTTTTTCAATATTGGGTCACGGATTGCATACAGCTTGATTTCAGCATGTAATCACCGTGATATTGTTGCTGCAATTTGTCAGGTCGAGGCTCAGCAACATTAATGTAGCAATAAAATGAAGTCAATTGATGACCTGAATACAAACCTAATAAAACAAAAAATCTATTTCTTTTTGATTTGACCCAATTGTAAATGATCTCTATATGTATAAAATAAATGATCAATATATTATACACAAAATGTGTACATTTATTGAATTTCTGCATTATGGTAACCACCACAGCCCAACTGGCAATAGTTTACTTTATTTTATGCCTTCTCTATTTTAAGCAGTTAGTGTAGATGCTAGTGCAAATGTAATTAATTCTCAATTACAACAATATATCTAAAAACAATAAATTGTTGCAACACAAATACCAGTGCAGTCCATACAACACAAAGCACATGATTACATTTTTGGATGACCTCTGTGAAGGGTTAGATGAATGAAATGTGCTATTGATTAGAACTACTGGCCAGACGAAGTAAAGTGAAATGTTCTTTTCAGCTATTTCCCCCCTTACGGAGAACAAAATGTTTCAAGCATCTAAATTAATCCTTTGCTTCTTGTTTTGTTTCTTTTTTGGTCAGTTTTTGTGGATACACAGCAAATCTGTTCACATCCATCTACAAAAACATTCCTGTTACTTTCAAATTAACTAGTAAACAATACAAAGCAGATATAGAACAATGTTGCTTTCATCTGATCAGACGTAGAATAAGGGAAATCATGATCCAGAAATGATGTGAAGCAATTATACAGGATGACCATATAAATGCTCCCATATTATAAAGGAAAATGAAAACAATTGTTAAGGATAATTAAATTATTATTTGCCTACATGAATCTTCATTCAGTACAGTTTTTATACATCATGTCTTAAAGATGATCATCCTCCAATTGATGGCCGCCATTGTCTATACATGCTTGGAGGTGATTTTTGAAGGCTGCCATAGCTTGACGGATCATGTTGGGTGGAACAGCGGCTATCTCCTCCTAAATAGCAACCTTAAGGGCTTCAAGAGTTTTGGGTTGATGAGTATACACTTGTGATTTAAGATAGTGCATCAGGAAAAAAAATCACAAGGGATGAGGTCAGGGGAATAGGCTGGCCATCCAACATCGCCAGGCAACAAGATCATCTGATCCGGAAAGATTTCCTTCAGCACTTGCAACAATCTTTGAGCTGTGTGTACCGTACCTCTATCTTTCTGAAACCACACATCGAGTTCTTCAAGCTCAAGATGTTCAAGTTGGTGTTGGGCTGCCAAAGGACCTTAGCTCCACCTGTTCTACCTCACTAACTTTCATGTGTGCAACTAATGATTTGCTTATCTTCAAGGTTTTTTCATTTTTTTTTTCTTTCGGAATATTTTTTTGGGTTACCCTGTATTGCATGGGTTCTTGCCACCAGAGCAGTGACATGGTTTCCTTTGGATTTGTGCTTTTGTAGTTGTTGGTAATTAGATGACTTTTTGCTACTCAGTTACCATGTAAACAGGCTGAAGAGCTGTGTGTCAGGTGAATTATTTAAGGATTGTTTTAAAAAATGTTTTTAAATTTTTGCTAAGAAAAATAAAGCTCTTATCTTTTCTATATTTATTCAGTGTTCTTAGAAATGCTTGATTTTCTTTTAAAATATCATGGTGTGCTTTTTTCCAGGGTAAACAGACCTTCAGATGAGTTATCTTTACTTACAATCTTCAATCTCCAAGCAACTCTTCTTTCTGTCACACTATCACTTTTTCTTTTCTATTATTTTACTCCCATACTGAGTTTTTCATCTTTAGACTCAAACAGCGTCTCCTGGCTATGTAGAAATTAATTTAAAATCATATCAGTACACAACAAGGAGTGTACATTCATTTTCAGTCAAGGGGCTGCGAGTTTCTCAGGTTATTTTTATTTCTCCCCTGTGGTGTAAGAGACACATTGGCTTCTTTTTGGCCTGGCAGATCACAGTAGATCTCTTCTTGCCTAAGGTGGGAGAAGAAATAGAATAATACTGTGTGATCATATGAGCAGTGTAATATAATGCAGGGGGCAGCCCTATAGTTAAAAGATAATGATATAGCCTAGTGGTTGTCTCCATGTGTGCATGTGCATGTCATGCACTATGTGTTCTGGCACCTTTCTTTTATAGCCAGCATTAACAGTTTGAATAGTTTCTACTACAGAAGGTCTTTAGTGGGATCAGACCAGACGTACTGTACTAGCCTTCACTCCTCACATGCATATCTGAGCCTTGGGCACCCATGGCCAATTCACTTTGTCATTCCTTGGGCCATTATTTGTACCATAAACACTCCACAAGACCTGCTTTTTGAAGATGAATAGACCTAGTCGTCTAGTCTTCACAATATAGCCCTTGTCAAAGTTTCTCAGATTATTACGCTTGCTTATTTTTCCTGCTTCCAACACATCAACTTTGAGAACTGACTTTTCACTTTCTGCTCAACATATCCCACTTCTTAAAAGGTCCCACAGTAATGAGATGATCAATGGTAGTATTTATTACACAGGAATGGTATGACCTGACTGGTTCACTATCTTGAGACTAATGGACATTATCTTGAACGGATAGTGCTTGAATCAAAACAGTGCACAAGAACTCATGGTATGTCACAGTCACTTGAAGGTTGCATCAATGTCAAACTTAACAATGGAGAAATGAACCGTAAATAAACCTTTTTACAGTATTACATTATATTTTAATATGAAACATTTAATGCCATAATTTTTGAAAGAATGATTTCTCAATGGTCAACGACCCAGTTTCTGGAGATCGAGCTCCATAAAGATCTCCTCACTGTTGCATGGCTACCTTAAATTATTGCCCACATTACCACCTCATCGATGACGTAAAAGTTCTTGATCAGCTCAAAGAGGTGTTTTGGATTTTGGTTGGAGATAGAACCTGCAGGAAGGTAGATCTACTGGAACAGGGTTGGTGATTACTGCTCTACAGCATTTCTTGTGTAGGTGGCTCAAGGTTTTCCACACCAACACCATGTCAGCTTGCTTGCTACACAGGGGCATTACTATGCTGCAGTGGGTTCAAGTCCTTTTGTTCCAATGAAAAGAAGACATCCTATGGGAGTGATGGTTACATGTCCACATACTTTTGGCCATATAGACTTGTTTTGGTCTGTAGCTGCTGTCTGAACGTGAGCGAATTCAGAGCCACTGGGTTTTTAAGCCATCCTTGTCCTGCCTTGGCAATCAATCAATCAAAACATTCAGGGTTTCTGTTTATCTCACACACCGTCAGACCACTGTATATTTTCACCTCTGTAGTTCTGTCTGAATCTTGGGTTGCTGTACACATCTTCTTGTGGTGAGCTTGTCTCAAAGGTGATTGTAGAAGGAGACACTCATGTTCATGGAACACCTCAAGCTTGTTCAAGTCTCACTTGACCAACTCTACCACTGCTGGTCAGACTGCATACACTGTGTGTATGAGAGAGATAAAATGGGGATATATTGAAGATCATGCGCAAAGCTGCATTTTACAATAGAGAAAACGAATGAGACTAATAAAGGAAAGGAACATGGAAGAAAGAATAATGAAGCAGGCACCACGAAGAGACAGGCCACTTCATACAGATGAACAGGAACAGGAAAAGGCAAGCTTATACATCCAAAAGAGAAGGGGGGGAAAATATCCCATCTTATCCCAAGATGAATGAACAAGCACACAGAGATAAGAGGCTGCAGGTGAAACCTTTCTTTTTCATGTCTGACCTTAGTTTTCCCCCCCTCGTGTTCTCCATTCAGCCTCAGGCAGCCTGAGCCTTGGTGCGGTGTAACCAAACAAGATAGGGAGATTGAGTCTGAGAAAGAGAGAGTACAAGAGAGTATGCATGAGAAAGATGGTGTATGAGAGACAGAGAGGGTGGGGGGTGGGGGGTGAGAGTGCAGAAACACAGAGCATGCCAAAAAGTCCAGAGGGAGTGTCAGAGACATGTGAGGAAGAGAACTTGACACAGAGAATCTTTTAAACATCAGCTGAATTGCACTATCTATTTTATTATCTTATATATCTGCTGCTTAGCGCACTGCAAAATAATTTTGATTTCGAATGATTTGTGCAGATACAATCAAAAGTGTATGTGCAGACGTCGACTCTATAAATGTGCAGTGTATATTATATGCAATCATTTCCGGAATGGATGATGCATCTATCAGCAATGCAAAAATAATAATTTTTATTACTACTACTACTACTTTTGGTCCCGGTGGTGTAGTGGTCAGGGTGCTGGACTCATGATCGAGAGGTCATGATGAGAGGTTCGAATCCCTCTTAGACCTTAGGCCTTAACCACAAAAGTATCTCTGTCCACTCAGCAGTATAAATGGGTACCAGTAAAAAACACCGGCAAGGTAACCTGCTATGGACTAGTGTTTCATCCAGGAGGAAACCGGAAGAAACCATCCATCGCTTCACGCTAATGAAACCGGGGCCTGATGAACCTGTAGGCTCGGGTGTAAAGAGTCCAACAGACTTACCTTACCACTGTTACTAACAGTGTAAATCCAATATTCTATCTTTAGTAGTCAAAAATCAGTAAAAATACAGCAAATATCTATGAGCTTACATCATCAAAACTGATACTCAATGATTGTGGTGGATTTCAGTGTAGGCACTCACACCAGAACTGTTTTACAGTTAGAAATGTGCTTCTCTGTTCGCAAACAATTTATGAACCACTGGTTCCAAATGGCTAAATGATTCATCCCAGAGGAAACGGACATGCAACCTGGTGACTGATTCGTTCTGTCCAGAATGTTACATAAACCATAACTGCGGTTTCTGAAATAAGTGTTTGAATGATTTTACACAATTCTTTACACAGTGAGCTAGTGAACTAGATGAGACACTGACAGCCAAGGATGCTAGGATCTTTTAACTATACTAATCTTTTACAAATCCTGTGATAAGAAAGACAACAATATAATAATTATATAAGCATTATAATGCAGACAACCAGAGTGCATGATGATGGAGCACATGGCATTAGCTCTCATCCACCAGAACTCTACTAACAACAAAAGGTACACAGATTTAATCCACTTTCCTACATGCTCGATTTCCGCATGATCCCCTTTCTGTGTTGTGATGCCACAAACATGTTATGTGATCATTAGCTCTTATCCACTTAAATGCTACAAATCAAACCAGGGCAGGATGAGCAAAAAGATCTGAACCATCATCACACAACAACAACATACCTGTGTGTACAGCTAACTTAATGTTTTTTGGTTTTTTTGTCAATACATTTTCCAATGGATACACATCAAAACAGATTAGAGGTTTAGAAAAAAGTATCAAGACATTTGACCGACGGCTTTTCCAAGCCTAAATGTTATTTTAAATATCTGGCTTAAATGTGACAGAGACATGGTTCAGAAAACTTTCAAACTCAAGCAAATGAAGCCACAAATGAATAAAAACTAAATCATGACCATCAGCACACTTTTGATTTTGCAATTTTCAACAATTATTTAACCCTGCGAAAAATATGAAGGTTTAAGATGGGATTTGGATTCCAGGGCAGAATTTTGGAACAAACTGCTCATACTGTTTATCACAAGTGCACTCAGAAGTTCAGAAGTGAAGTTATAATGAATAAAAACTTATTATTTGCCATTAAAGTACAAATCTTCCAAACTAAGTATGATTTTCAAGTACATAATTTTTTTAACCTCTGCAACTAGCATATCTAACTGCTTTAGTTAGCATAATTATTTAAAAAAAGGATTTTATTATTATTATTTTAAATTTATTTTATTAAAGGGCAATTCTAGGTATTCCAAGCACATGCATATATGAATCCTGATGTAGAGCCAGAATGAGACAGAGTGCAATAGCCTTACTAGGGTCATTTATTCATTAACACAGTGCTGAAAATCAATATAACCCTATCACCAACCCTGTGTCAATAACACTGTGTCTGAGGTGCGAGCTTGAATGAAAATCTCGCTCACAGATTTATTTATTGGGATTTCCCTATGTTTAATCATAGCCAATCCAGGTGTGTGATGTGTGAACCACAGTGCATGATACTTCTTTTATAGCAAAAAGAATCATTACATGCATTTAAATGGACACATTCTTGTATTATTATGATTATGATGACAGTAACGATGATGATTATTATCACAGTCAGCTAAAATCTTTTGCCAGTATGCTGTACATTGCATCACACTACTATGGTGCTGGAGGATTTCACTGATCTACAGTGTACGTATATATAGTACATGTATAAGCAGAAAAAGCACTGAAAAATGACTGTGAGAGAAGAAACATTCAGGTATTCAGAGGATCTTTATAATGTACCATCTTTGCACGCTAATACGGCTTTGTGTCTTACACATGCATTAAACTCACTGACAACAGTACACAGTGAGTACACAACTGCAAACATTTTCATTCATTGTGAGGAAGACAGTAACCACACACACACACACACACACACACACACACACACACACACACACACACACACACACGCACACACACACAGCCTTGGGAAGATACTCAAATTGCTTAAAAGAACTTAGGGATGTGTTGTTAAATTAGCCACAAAGCAGGAAAGCAGGAACAAGATGAGAAGGCCAAATAAACAAAATATAAATAAATTCCACTGAATGGCAGAACAAGTCCAGGAGTGCACTGAAAGCATTTCTGAAGCATTGTTAATTTTAAATGTTTTTTTTACTAAAATGATGTGCTGATTTCAGCTCCCTATCAGTGTGTATTAATACACGCCTTGCAGTAATGGAATGAGGGATGCTCTGGAAATGACCTTAATGTGACTCACAATCCCTACATTCTATCTTCTCTGGAAGCTGTTTAAACTTCTAAACTGTGAAAGGAAAAAGAATTTCATCTTGCAGGCTGGTTCATTTTTGACAGTTTCAACTGGGATAAAGTCTGATTTTATAGTTTTATACACACTCATAGTATTAGTACAGAGTACACCCTGGACAGCTCTCCAGGCCACCACAGGGCCGAAAAAAGCTGATGAGTCAGAGAACACAGCATGGCAACAGACATGAAGACCAGTGTAAACAAGTTTTTCTTTTACTTCTTCTGCAGCAGCCTATAGAAACAAAAATTATCTATTTATTATGCTAATTATAATGTTGTTTGACAGATCCTTTAACCCCTCTTGATATTGGAAGAGACAGACAGTAAACAACTAAAAGCAGATTATAAATGTAGCACATAATGACAACAAATGAAGTCTGGCCTGATGACTTCTTCACTAATTAAAAAACATAAATAAATTGTAAAAAAAAAAACCCAAAAACCTCAAACTCTAAATGTTTCCAGTTTGCCTTCATCAAAAGACTAAATGTTTGTGACATTCCCGATAAAATGTTGCATCAACAGATTTTCCACCTCTGCTGTTCAACTGCAACTTTTTTTGCCTTAAGAAGTGAAAATAAATAATTGAATAAAACTACTAATCACATGCTTTAAAAAAAAAAAAAAAAAAAAAAAAAATCCACCAAACACCTATGTATTGTAATTTTCCCTCCAAAAACCTGATTCCTGTCCTTTTTCTTTTCCAACAATCACTCACAACTAAATTGTTGGCTACACTACACCCTAATACAAAGGATGTCCAGTCTTATCTGCAATGGGTCAGTATGGGTGCAGGTTTTCACTTGAACCAAGCAGTAGCCGCACCTTCCACCTGTTTGAATCACTGATTTAAAAAAAGACTAGACTGCCATTTGTGTTGGGTGGCAGCCATCTTGGTGAGACCACCTTGCTTTAAGATCTCAAAATGAAGCCATTGAAGACCAATACACTGAAACACTGAAAAGGGGCAGTGTTAAAAGCAAACAAAACACAAAAAGATTTAAATAAAGGTTATGGAATTTGGGTTAAAGTCTGAGACATGCTCTGGGCACAGCAAAACACTACAACACTGCCAATAAAGTGACATTCACTAGCTGTAAATTGTGCATTATATTGGACAGAATAAATGAATTATTTTACTGTTGAACAGAGTTAATATCCTTCTCCAGCTATTTCTCATCAGAAATTAAATCTTGCATCAAATAACTTAATAATTTGTACACAATCTGATTGCCCTTCCCTACTGTGACTGTGTTTTCTTACTGGCTGATTAAAAAAAAAGAAAGCTGATTACGGGATGAGAATAGACCGCAGTTGGCAGTTTTTCAGTCTCAGAACAAAATAGTTCCATTTGAACCGAGAATATTCTACCGGAAAAACTCGGAAAAAGCAAAAATCGTGCAAAAATTCATTTATTTTAATAATTCAACTTGAAGGTGAAACTAATATATTATATAGACTCATTACTTGCAAAGTGAAATATTTCAAGCCTTTCTTTGTTATCATTTTAATGATTATGGCTTACAGCTTATGAAAAACCCAAATCCAAAAATCTCAGAAAATCAGAATTTGTGAAAAGGTTCAATATTGTAGGCACAGAGTGTCACATGCTAATCAGCTAATTAATGCAAAACACCTGCAAAGAGTTCCTGAGCCTTTAAATGGTCTCTCAAACTGGTTGAGTAGAATTCACAATCATATGGAAGACTGCTGATCTGACAGTTGTGCAGAAATCCATCACTGACCCCCTCCACAAGGAGGGAAAGCCTCAAAAAGTAATTGCAAAAAAAGTTGGATCTTCTCAAAGTGCTGCATCAAAGCACATTAAAAGAAAGTTAAGTGGAAGGAAAAAATGTGGAAGAAAAAGGTGCACAAGCAGCAGGAATGACCGTAGCCTGGAGAGGACTGTCAAGAAAAGGGCATTAAAAAGTGTGGGGGAGCTTTGGACATGGGCTTCATCTTCCACTTGTCAAGCTGCTTCTGGACATCAAACAACGTCAGAAGTGTCTTACCTGGGGCTAAAGAAAAAAAGAACCAGTCTGTTACTCAGTGGCCCAAAGTCCTCTTTTCTGATGAGAGCGAATTTTGCATCTCATTTGGAAACCAAGGTCCCAGAGTCTGGAGGAAGAATGGCGAGGCACATGATCCAAAATGCTTGAAGTCCAGTGTGAAGTTTTCACAGTTGGTGTTGATTTGGGAGCCATATCATCTGCTGGTGTTGGTGTCTGCTTCTGTCAGCAGACAACACTTTCCAGCAGGACTTGGCACCTGCCCACTGCCAAAAGTACCAAAACCTGATTCAGTGACTGTGGGATTACTGTGCTGGATTGGCCAGCAAACTTGTCTGATCTGAACCCCATAGAGAATGTATGGGGCATTGCCAAGAGAAAGATGAGAGACATGAAACTGAACAATATAGAACTGAAGGCTGCTATTGAAGCATCCTGGTCTTCCATAACACCTCAGCATTGCAACAGGCTGATAGCATCCATGCTGCGCCACTGTGGCTGAGGCAGTAATTCATGCAAAAGGGGCCCAAGCCAAGTACTGAGTACATATGCATAGTTAAACTTTTCAGAGGGATGACATGTAATTTTCTGTGATTTTGGATTTGGGTTTTCAAAAGCTGTAAGCCATAAAGATCAAAATGATAACAAATAAAGGCTTGAAATTTTTCACTTTGCATGTTGTGAGTCTATATAATGTACCAGTTTCACCTTTTAAGTTGAATTACTGAAATACATGAACTTTTGCACAATACTCAAATTTTTCCAGTTTCACCTGTAGGTTTAAACAAATAAAACTCATTCTGAAACAGAATACCCTAGAACAGGGGTCTTAAACTCGCGGCCTGCGGGCCAATTGCGGCCAGCAGGACAATAGTTTGTGGCCCCTGCCTTAATATAAAAGTTTTATGTAACTGCGGCCCACGAGTTTGATATGTATGGCACTTTACTGTTGTGTGTTGTGTGCGGAGCTGAACGCACCTACCAATCACGGTGGGGTATGTGGCTCTCGGGGGTGGGACAACGGCTGGGTTTGATGCAAGCAGATAAACATTTCTCAATGAGTGAAAGTTATAGCAGCGTTGCCATGGAGAGTTTTCTTCTGTGCCTGGCTGGCTGCGTCGTTTCTAATAAGCACACACGGGCATTCGTCCCAACACGTTCACAACACTTCAAAAAGTTTTTAAGTTGCTGCCCAGCGCAACATTATACATATATACACACACACACACACACACACACACACACACACACACACACACACACACACACACACACACAACAATGGATAAAAGAAAAGTAAGGAACTCAATGCAGCCTAATGTAGTCTGCAGTCACATAGCGACACCTGTCCATTGGCAAAAACAGTCCCCGGTAACCTGGACCAATTATAGGGTCGCACCGATATTTGTCGGTCATTGTATTATTGCCTCACACAATGAACATTACATATATTTCCATATGATTTAAAAAGGAGTCAAATAAATGACATCAACAGCAGCACGGTGTCATTTCGCTTCCTTTTCCTGTAATAACAGCATGGCGGATAACAGTCCGTGAGCAGTCGCCTTTTTTGGGCTCGCTGTCCCGGTACTTTCTACCATTTACAAATGTCATGGTGCTCATGTCATCATGAAAGACATGAACATCAAGCGTAAAAACAAAGGAGACTGCTACTGGCGACTTTTATCCGCCGACCGCCATACTGCGGTTACAAGAAAAAGGAAGCGGAAGTGACGTTCTCTGTGCATCGGCTAAACGCTTGATTGAACCTTCAAGGCAAGAGAAGACAGTTCATGTTCTTCATTTTCAGAAGAAGGTTAAAGGTTAAAGAACTGTTAATACAGAATCTGAATACAGCAGATATAGAAGACAGAAGAAACCTCATATAGTCGCTGACTAGAGAAATCTAATTATTATTATTAAGATTATTATTATTTTCATAATTTTTATTTATTTATTACTGATTGAGTTATTTATTTTCTTATTTATTTTCTTATTTCTTAAAAAATAAAAATAAAGAGATTCGATGAGATTGAAAATTTAAAAACAAAGCTTTTCTTGTGGAAAACCTAATGCGGCCCAGCATCACCCAGACTCTGCCTCCAGTGGCCGCCAGGTAAATTGAGTTTGAGACCCCTGCCCTAGACTTTGCATTCATATCTAATAATATAATGTTGGTGAGACACGCTCGGGTGCAACAAGCTGCCATCAGAAACCACATCATTATTTAACTGGAATCCACCTGTGTGCAAGCCATATGATTTCAGTACGTATACAGCCATTCCTGGAAAGTTTTTTAAAGAACATAACTGAACACACAGCACCACCAATACCAATGAGCAATCAAAACAAGTGTGGTACAAAGTTCTGAAAAAGTATCATCCAAGATTTTGAAAAAATTCCAAATATATTAAATAAATAAATGAAAATTCCAAAGTTTGAACATCCTGTTGATTTTTCATTATGATGATAATGTTAGGTTTTTATCAAACCTCATACTTTTTGCTAAAGTTATAAACAAACTCGTAAAACTCTTTGCCCCAAATTTGGGGAATCTGTCTGCAAAATGATGAAAGTTTAAATGAGGTGAACCAGTTGATATTCTGAAGACGAAGGCGCTCCATCATGTTACAATCAGCATGTAACTACTGTTACGTCCGTGTTTGTCACTCAGACCCAGCCTACTGCAGTAAGTCCTACTAGTGCGTCCGTTGGAGTATCCACTTGTAGTTGAACTTGTTGTGATTGGTGTAATATGCTCAGAGCGTGGACTGCGTTTGCTTTGTTCTGCTTTGCTTTTTTTTGTGTGCTCTTTATTTCTCTATTGTTTATCTTTGTATATGACCTTGTGCTTGGTGCTGACTTTACCTTTGTTGTGTCAAGTCTGAACATAGAATGTAAATTTTATAAAAAAGATATTTATATATTTACTTGTACATAACATGAGCATAGTAGGAAGCTGGTGCCATTTATGTTCCCCCGCATTTTCTTCTGGGTTTGGGTTGGATAGGGATTTGGGGAAGCCTTTGCTTTTGTTGTTTGTTTCATTTTAATCAAGTGTATTTATTAGATTTTTTTATGTTGATATACTGTAAAAATCCCACAAGAGCAAGTGCAATTTTTGATCGGCATTTAACCCGTTCAAAGTGAGCACACATACTTGGAGCAGTGGGCTGCCACACGTTGTGGCGTCCAGAGAGCAGTTGGGGGTTAAGGTGCATTGCTCAAGGGCACTTCAGCCATGAAGGTGAAGGAAGGGAAGGGTTAGAAGTGTCTCGTATAGTATTTTTTAACTGTGGCAGTAAACAACTAACAGTGGTACAAACAAAATTATTCAAAAATTGTTATGAATTTTTATTGTACTATTATTGCACTCTTTTGCACTATATCAAGGCCTTTAAAGTAGAAGAATGTTTATTAAAAACATACATTCACACAGAAATAAGCAGGTTACTTCTACAATTTAATTATAAAATAGTCCCATAATTACTTGAATTTATAACGTGCTATAATGTAAGATACCTTAACATGGCAACCCATCTAATATTCTGTTGTAATTTGTACTGCATGTTCGGGGGAGCTTAATGTTCATATTTTACATCTATTGTAATGTTTATAATGCTCCACTAATGTACCATTTAGTCAAAATTAGTGTACTTCGATCTGGAAGATCTCCTATAAACATGTACATAATACTCCATACATTTTCATAATGTATAACAATTAGGTTAGTCACGTTAGCAGGTGAGAAATTATTTTATCATTTTCAATATTAGAATCATTACTGTGGAAAATATAGCTCTATCCCAGAGATACATAATGACATAAAGTTTTGCTCAGTGAAAGTGTGTGTTTCATTTCTGTAGCTAGTTCACACTTTCCAATTGGAAATCTATCACTGAATAAAATATTAATATTTTGGAAAAAACACTTTCCTGATACTTGCACACTATATTTAAAGCTGCTTAAAGTGTGGATGTGAAGTGTATTTCCAATTATGAAAGCCAGTAAAGAGTCAAGTATCATCAGTGCTAGCGCGTTTGTGTTATTTATCCTATACCCTTTTCCTGAGCTTTAACCTTTACTCTGTGATTTCCAGGATCAAATCGTCCCCTTCCAGTGTGCTATCAGGCTTGACGTACACCTTGGCCACGTTTCCCGTAAGGGGCGAATTCACCACAGTCTCCATCTTCATGGCGCTGAGCACGCAAAGGGGCTGACCTTTTTCCACCTTCTGTCCCTCCTTCACCTTCACCTCCACCACCTTCCCTGGCATAGGGGCTCCTACCTGACCCTTAATGTCCTTCAAAGCCTTTGGATGGAAGTGCATCTCCTAAGGATAGTACACAAGATTGAGATTGATTTTTTTGTAGCTCGGAAATTCTCAGAAATCTGATCATCATGGTCAGAAATATTTGTGTAATTATTCCTACCAAATGGCATTCACAAAATTACAAAAGCACACTTAGCTAACCAATTAAACCACGCAGAGGCACAATCATCTTCTTAAAGCAGCTCTGACACCCACAAATTATATAAAACATCCTGGGAACTAGTTTATAGAGCAAAGGTGCATGTAGGTAAGCACAGATCCCAGTGTTTATGTAGAATATTTGGCAAAGGAGAGTGAGTGACTGGTTAGCATAGCAAGAGAGTAACAACCACTTTCTATTTGATCTGTCAGTTAAGTATACTGTCCAGCATTGCAATGGCAAACTGCCTGAAGAAAGAAAATGCACAATATACATCTCCTCCCAGCAGTAGAGTGTGAGGTGAAATGAGGTTTTGAGAGGTGGGATGTCTGTTAAAGCATAACTTTTCCCCTGCGACAAAAACGGAGCAACACTGGTGCTAGAATACGATCCTCGGAAACTGCCCAATGGCTGTACAGTGTAATCTTATGGTGCAAACATGCACGTCTAACTAAATGGCTTGTTTTGTCTCTGATCAACTCATAACATTATTATTCGTATTTGACAACCTAGAAAGGATCTATACAGATATGATTACGCTGTCTAGAAATTTGGTAAATTCCAAGACTAGCATTCTAGCTCAATACTACACTGATGTCACTCATTTTTCTCCCAACTGCAATTCTGGACTTATAATTGTTTAGAAATTACCAGAATTTTCCTGTTTTATTTCTATGAAGTTTTGCTTACAATATATTTGTTTTAACATAGATATGAATTCATTTATGCATTCTCTGAACTGCTTAATTCTAATTAGGGTCACGGAGAGGGCAGAGTACACCCTGGACAGCTCTCCAGGCCATCATGTCAGAAACATGCTGACGGCAACCCAATGGCCTACTCTTTGTGAACGACAGCAATGGTTCAGACAGTGAGAGACATGACTGGCCTTTGATAACCCAGTTAGCTGCACTGGGGGGACAACAGTGACAACCTGGCAATAGTGGGGCTTGAACCCACAACCTGCGGATCAGTAAGCTAGCACCCTACCACCGGGCCACCACCTCCCCAAGACCCTAGTAGGATTAACCGTTCAGAAAATGATTGAATAAGTGCATATATAATAAAGGTATGTGATAAATGTGGTGGACAAAGTCTCTTGTACTTTTTAAAGGAAGACCAATTGCCTTAGACAGAATGCAAGAACTCTCTTGACACTTGAACTCATTTTGTAGCATTACAGCTGTTCAAGTCTTAAGCCCAGGCCTCCAGGGTTAAGAACTGCAGGTTTTACACCGTGCACTTAATTTGAAGTCTGGTGTCATGATGTTTCACATTACTCAATTAAGTCAGTTCCAAGGAGACGCCTGATTTCATTTTAAATACTTAAGTGCTATTTCATGAGACTTACTTAAATAATTCACAGTAAACAAGGATAAAGAGAAAGAAACTGTCAAATTAGCACCCTCTCTTTTCCTGAAATCAGCTGTGAAGTTACATATATGGAATTCTGTTTTTGTAGCATTAAATAAACAATACAAAAAAAAAAAGACTGACACTTTATTTTCTCTGTAGAATTAAAGAATAATGACAGTAATAACCAGTATCTGCTATGTGAGAAAGTGAATGGAAGTAGCATTTCTGACTGGTGCCGTGAAAGCTGCAAAGTGAGAATTGGTAATCTGACAAAATGGTTGGAAATAAATATTTCTCACCCATACACAGAAAGTGAGAAGGTGACAAGCCACTTGCTGATTTGGAAGATTCTTCAATTACAGAGAATCACAGTCGCTCAGCTTTTATATATAGTAATTTAGTGCTTCAGGCTTCTGGTGTAGTGATTAGGGTGCTGGGCTCAGGGTCGAGAGGTTGTGGGTTCGAATACCCATTAAACCCCCACAGTGCTAAAACATATGGGCACGGTCTTAACCAAAAGTGTGACTCTGTCCACCCAGCAGTACAACTAGACCAATCATGATCGACCAATATGATGGCATTCTGCTTTGATCCATGTCAGTGTTCATGCTGGCACATGCAAGATTTCACACCCGCATATTAGCTCTAACACCTGTATACACACCTGATACATGCAAAAATGCGGTGTCACTTAATATGCACTGAGGTGCATTGAACCCTGACATGCACATATTAATGAGACTTTACTTTATGGCTTGTGCACTTTGGGAAACTAAAATAAAGGTATTTCTGAATTTTAGAAGAATTCAGAATATTTGTATGATCGGTTCATTGTTGAATATTCTTAGCTTGCTTTGTATACTCATAATTACCTTCATAGCCACCGTGTCTTTGACTAGAACGGACCGAAGCTGTCCATTAAGTTCAAAAAACACCTCCCTCTGTCCAGCTTTGTTCAGGTCCCCCAAAGCCAAGGCTTTGATATGTAGCGTCTTTCCTCTTTCCAGCTCAACCTGAGCAACAAACAGAGCAAAAGGCAATTAACAAGTAAAATGAGGAAAAGCAATAAAAATGCATTTGTTTGAACCCTGAATGAGAGATGGCCTACTGTATTTGTGCAGCTATTTCAAGCCTCTGGGAGCCCCAAGCTGCTGTTGAGTAGTTAAACCGGCATAGTGATTTTGGAAAGTTGTATACGTCAGTGACTGCTTAGCATAGAACCATGTTAATCTAATCTAATCAATGATAGCTTACATCTTACTTCAGTTTTTCTCTGAGGAATTAAGGAGAGAGTCTGCCAAAAAACACTCAGTCTTAACGCAAGGAAGGATTATGTAGACGTTCACCAAAGAACACTATGATTACTATCCAAGGATATAAGAAAACCACGTATAAGCATATTTGTAAAATCAAAGTCAGATGAGTTAGGGATGCGAACAGACCGTTTTATTCTCATCAGTGTAGTTTCTGAGGTATGGCAGACAGCACAATGAATTAAAGTTTGCATGTTTCCTTTTTTCCGGATCTTTTCTGTCTGATTAGCTGTGGTGGTCTGGCCTTTCATCTCTTTCAGTGCATAACACATGGCCATGACCATGTCTGTGCCTGGTAGGTCCTGCTCGACAGGTGGCTGCCTCTGTTACAGCAGCTACTGTGGCGCACTTTAATGGGGTTTTAGGTGAGACAAACTCTGGAAAATTACTGAAAGCAAACAAAATGCTAAGCAAATGCAAGGACTGGCTGATGCTAGACAATTGTTCTAGATATTCTGAGAGCTCTTAATGTAAGGGCATGCTGTTAAATCTTCATATCTTGACATTCATTTTTCTAATGAGAGCTCATCCTAACCACCATCCACATCCACCCATTGCACCATTCTAGTTAAACCTGAAAGGAAGGCTGGGGGAAAGAATAGAGAACAGTGTAAATTCTTTGCCCCAGATACAGGCATCATTTAAGCAGCTATTATAATTTATGGCAGACACACAGAGCGAGACACAAGAAAAAGCTTAGAGGAGACTGACAGAGCACTAGGGAGAAATAGGAAGAGAAAGAGAGAGAGAGAGAGAGAGACAGAGAGAAGATGGAGGGTTTTTTACCTGGAACTCCTCTGCAATTTTTGGTCCATCGAGAAATAACCTTGTGTTGAGGCATTCGACGGGCCCAAAATTGGATGTAAATTCTTTAAACTCCTGAAAGACTTTCGGGTACATGGCTGCTGACATCACATCTTCGGATGTGATGTCCTTGCCATGTGCTTCGTGTAGATCAGCCTCCAGTTTTTTGAAGTCCATGGGGGGCAGAGATGCACCTGGACGCCCCTCTACCCGAGGCAGCAATTTAAGCACCTATGAGACACAGTGAATTACAGTCATCTTCAGATGGAAGAAATGTTTGTTCCAGCATAGCACAATTGTTTGAATGCTCACCGGGTGATAAGTGTAAATGTGGCTGTCTGAATGGAATTCTTCACAGTGGCATGTCTGGATTTTAAATACTGACAGTATAATTTCTATTTAATCTTCTCCATCAGCTCTTAACATGAGCCATAATGAAGGAAAAAAATCACCTTTCTTTAATAATGACCTTGGCTCAGAATTCTGACATACACATCTATTAAACCCCCCAAAACAAGTCATCATTCATTAATTATACAATGAATACCAACTACCAGAATGCAATGAAGCAGAAGTCGTCAGTGTGTTGTCAGCAATGTGTGCCAATCTTATGAAAATTTCTCAGAAACTATAGCTTCAAATTTAACATTAACTCAAGCACACACAACGTAGAAGCAGATAAAAAGAATAGGCAGGGTGCCAGATTGTCATATTGTCAAGTCCATGTAGGGTGCAGTTGAGGTGGAGAAGTAATTGATCTTGGTTGAGGAAAATGCCTGTTTTAGTTAACTGAGGTTGGCACAAGGACAAGTTTCACACTGACATTCCCGTTTTCATATTTTTGCCGAGATTCATAGTGATGGAAATACTCATTTATTTACTAAACTGCTTATTCTTATTAGGGTCACAGGAGGTTGGAGCCTATTTCAGCTGACACTGGGTGAAGGTGGGGTACACCTTGAACAGCTTGCCAGTCCATCACAGGGCCAGCACACACTCACACACACAAACACAACCATTCACTCTCACACTCAAACCTAGGTGCAATTTGGAATGACCAATTAGCCTAATGTACATGTCTTTGGACTGTGGGAGGAAACCCGAATACCCAGAGAAAACCCACAAAAGCATGGGGAGATCACTAGGCCACCATGTCACCCCTGAATTAAATACATTTTTAGAAATAGAATGATATCCTTTACAACAAACATATTAACAGGTCTGTGGAATTTATGCAGTCATACAGATTATCATTCAGCCAAAATCGCCATGGGTTAAAATGGTCTGCTCACCATGTCTGTATTTTGATTAACGCAGCACCTGGTAGCTTGAGAACAAGAATTTCTCAGTATCCTTGGAATGAATCTGTAACAGATTTGCTCTTCTGTAGCTGTGGGACACATTTGCCCTCTATCTTCATTTGAGCAATGGCTTACATCTTTGGGCAAACAGCAAGCTACCAAAACACCCATCATAGCTACATTCTTTTCTTGCATTAGTAGCACAAACATCACCTTCACCCCATCCCCTCTGTAGTAATAGAGGTGTCATTTGCTTAGTTTCTCTCACAACATGATCTTTTATTTAGAGAATAAAATTCTTTTCCCGGTAATGATGGCCACACTGGAGACAGTAGATGATTATGGGAACCAGTATGGCTCCAATCATTAGAAGCACTTTCTTCTCTTCTGGCACAGACTTTGTAGCCAGGATACACATCTCTCCATGCTATTACCATAACAACGGTAGAGGAAGCACCACCACAACAATTTTATTTGCTTACTTTTTAAGAGTCAAATAAAGCCAGGCAGCAATACAGAAAATATATTTATTCTCCTGTTACTTTTAACTTACAGATGAAAGGATGTAAGAAGTGTGTCTGTGTGTGTGTGTGTGTGAGAGAGAGAGAGAGAGAGAGAGGGGTGATGAGACAGATTGTGTCACTAATGGACATTAAGTTCAGAAGGATGTGAGAGGTGCAGCGAGTGCCACTTCACTGTTTAAACACCAACTCTGATCTCTCATCCCAACCTATCTATTTATCAGCACAATGAGGAGATGGACATATTGGACTGTGACTGGAGACAACCAGATGAGATGTGTTTTGGTAGAGCAGCTCAGCTGACCTGTCCAAGTTAAATGCTATTCACATAAATAAAGATACAGATACACCAATATTTTCCAACCTGGAGCATAAGGTCTATAAGTCGTTTGAGGTAATATAGTGATGCTTTTTGCAAGCAAGTCTGTTTTCTTTTCCCTTTTTTTAAAAAAACACAAAAGCCAGCCCTTCTGTTAATTGCTCGAGTGTATTTCCACATTGACCTGCTGCTGGCCTCTATCAGTATTTTAATAAGTAAAAAGCAATCACTGTATGTGCATTTTCTGTTGAATTGTTTCCACATTAGATATTAACTGACATTAAATATTAATAATTTTGAACTGTTATGAGTTAATCCAGCTGGCACAGTGGTAGAGTGGTTAGCATATCCGTCTGACAGTAAGAAGGTCCTGGGTTCAATTCACAGGCTGGGCGTTTCATGTTATACCTGGGCTTGTGTGGGTTTTCTCTGGGAACTTGTGTTTCCTCCCACAGTCCAAAAACATGCATGTTAAGCTAATTGGCTGTCCAAATGGCCCCTAGGTGTGAGTGTGAATGGGTGTGTGTGTGTGTGTGTGTGTGTGTGTGTGTGTGTGTATACCCGGCGATGGTCTGGCAAACTGTTCAGGGTGCACCCCGCCTTTGCCCAGTGTTGGCTGAGACAGGCACCAGCCTTCCGCAGTGACCCTAGTAGTAATAAGCGGCTCGGCAAATGAGAGAGACAATGATGAGGAAATCCACCATATGACACACACCTACCAGTGCTATTAATCAGTTCATGTGGTAAATATTTCCAGTTACATACAAGGTGCATGAATCCTGATAGGAATGTGGATTTTTAAAACGTTCTCCTGCTGTGAGGCAAACTGCAGTTGGCGAGAAAATTCCAATTCCAATACATCGTTCGTTCTCAGCCTCCTTCCCCCTAAGTTCATCCCAACATATTTCTGGCTGGTAAGTAGTAAATACATGCCTGTAGTGTGTATGTGTGTGTGTGTGTGTGTGTGTGTGTGTGTGTGTTTGTGTGTGTGTGTGTAGACTAATTAAAATCGGCCTCCATTCA
>JAOUQZ010000041.1:8525436-8545875 GCA_028564935.1 Neosilurus hyrtlii
ACACACACACACACACACACACACACACACACACACACACACACACACACACACACACACACACAAACAAACAAAAACAAACAAACAAAAAAAAAACACCACCAACAACAAAACAGTGATTTGTTTCCTCCATGACTAGAAATATGTTTTGGTTAAGCCAGTTCAGTTGCTCTTCCTAAAGCCATGGCTAATATTTCCACATGCAAACTGAGCAGCTTTTAGATGCTTTGTGGTAACATTGTCAAAGGTGAGTGACAGGGAGTATGAAATATATACAAAATGATAATTTAAAAACAAATAAGAAACAAAACAAACACACAATTGACAGTAACTATGAGTATATAGGCTAAATGCTTTTATGTCAGAACACTGTTTGCTTGTTTAGATTTTAAAAAGGAATTATTTCTAAGAGATGCTATCAAGTATTATGCCAAACAAATTTACTAAAACAACTTTTATCAAACTGTATTATTATTATTATTCTTAGTATTATTATAATTATTATTTTTATCAATATTATTATTATTATTTTAAGTAAAGGAGAAAGACACCAAAATATTTATTATTTTCCCACCCCTGCTGAAATAGACACTTCAAATATCAAGTCCCCCTCAGAGCAGTTCACAGTAACCAACAAAATGCAAGTTTTATGCCAAAAAAGGCAATTACAAGTCAAAATCTGTCTACAATTGCAGTGCAAAGGCAATGTTTTGGTTTTCTGTTTTGCAGTGCTGGTTTTTTTAACAGATAAACAACACAAAGGTGCCTCAAAGAAAGAGCAATACGCAGATTTTCTATGTAAAACTACCTGTAGGGTTCATTTCCTGTAATTCTGACCAAAGAATAAAAGAATTTTTGAGTACATCTTAAGCTGTGTCCCCTCCTACACACTATGTCACTGTCGTTGTTCATTGTGTGAATCCAAAACAACCCAATTATCAAATGTTAGCAAAGTAGCTTTTTTCCTCTGATCCTGAATCAGAAAATAAATTAATTGGAGTTAAAGCCCCTTTAAACAAAACTGCATCTGTAAGTGTGCTAATTTATGCTTCCTTTGACAATTTAACTGTGTGTTCATTGTGTAAATGAACAGTACGATACAGATCTGCACTAATCAGCATGCTGGGAATAGTTAAAAATCCCCAAAGGAGGAGCTTAGGCATGGAATAAAGCCATTATTTGAGTTGTGTTGTGATGGTTTTTACTCTTCAGAGCTCACACAGCTAAAAGAAAGGCAGGGTGTGGAAAAGTACACCCTTTGAGCTGAACCCTTAGCACATCCTACTGAGCGTACTCTAATCGAGCCAGCCATTAACAAATTCAGTTAAGCTAATGCTGTTGAGAAACATACATAATATATGCCGATTAGTGCACGGTGAGCCTCTCTAAGGACTGCCTTGGAAGGCTTTAGTAGCTTTTTCTCTCAGTAGAGGAATGGTCCACAAAAGAGTGCTCGCTAATGTTATTAGTCACACCGGATGCAGTTCATAGATGCCTCCCACATTTCCCAGTCACCCCTCGTTAATTTGATGGCTTTTGCGGCTATTTGCGAGAAGAGAGATGTGTGTCGGTGTAGGTACGCACAGCAAGAACTGATGCAGAAGAGCCGAAGATGGCAGGTTTGGTTTGAACTGGAGTGGAAACTCCTGTCTCCTGTCTCCTTTTTTTTTTTTTGTTAAAATGCCCGATATGGTGTTTTTGGATACAATGGCCTCTCTTTAGTTTGATTTTCTTAGCTGTAAGGATTGAGAAAAGAGGCTCATTGTAACAGCTTACAGCAAGAAATCAAAGTCTTTTATACGCTAGTCGACATAATCCACTATAATACACACAAACACAAATGGTAAATCCGTTAAGCCTGTGTTTCTAAATAGGACCTGTGAAAGACATTTTAATGCTAGACATGTACAGATGACTAATAATTGAGGGATGATGATAAACACTGACACTCGAATAGAGTAGGATTTTGCATTTCTTTCACTCTAACACACTGTGTCTCTGGTATTACAGTGCTTATCATTGTTGTTCTGGTGGCTCACAGTGGGTTGGGCCCGCCTGTCCCAGTTAATTTCTATGAGCCGATTTCCAGAGATAAGACACTCGATCTCACAGGCACCACTCCAAAGATCTCTACTGCACCACATGGACACTGGTTAGCGCTCTCATCCACACAAACACCCTCCTACACATTTGTATGTGCTCACACACAAACACAAATATGCACACACAAACATGCATAATGACTTGGGCTGGAGTAATATGTGTTTAATACAGTGTAGCCTAAAGCTGGACTAAAGTAATAAAAGGGGAACATTAAAAGTGCATCTCCGTGGCAAAAGACACTAAAGCTGAAATTACCAGTGAAATGCACCATGGGTAATGTCCTGTTTAGCCATATAAAAACTGATGGATGGTAAAAAGCTTTATTTAAACCAGAATAATTTCAAACTGATCTTCCTGGGGCATTTTTCTTTACAATGCTGTAATTAGTGTGCTGGTATTCTGGGTGCCTACAATTTATTTAGTTATTTTGTCATTTATAAAACACATGCAGTGACAGATTCACTGATTCTCAAGAGGCATTATTTTTTAAGATGGACATTTTTTTTCACATCAACTTTAATCAATTTTTGAATTGTTAATATACCAATAAACACAACAGAAATTCATAAAACACATCATTAACTAAAGATGGAAAGCAACATTACAGTGGCGCAGTGTTGTAGAGGTTAGTATGTCCACCTCACAGCTATAAGGTCCTGGGTTCGAGTCCCGGGCTCGGCGAGGGTGTTTCTGTGTGGAGATTTCATGTTCTCCCCGTTCTTGTGTGGGGTTCCTCCAGGTAGTCCAGTTTCCTCCCACAGTCCAAAGACATGCACATTAGGCTAACTGGCCATTCCAAATTGTCCCAAGAGTGAGTTTGAGTGTGAATGGTCGTGTGTGTTGGTCCTCTGATGAACTGGTGGGCTGATTCGGGTGTACCCTGACTTCACCCAAATTCAGCTGAGGCATTGACTGTAAAAAACAAGCTGAAACTCCAGCTCCATTTAAAAAAAAGAAATAAAAGAAGCTGAAGCTCCAGCCTCCCCATGACCCCAATAGAATTAAGTGGTTTGGACAGTGAATGATTGATGATAGTTTGATTCATACTTTACATCACATACTTGTTGTTGATTAACAAAAATGATAAACACATGACTAAATGTAAAATGTAGAAAAAATTATAAGAAATACAAATTTCTTTCTGTTATCTGGTTGGCTTCTAGATTAAATGCATAGTTATGGTCAGCAGTCATTCTTTCTTTTGTATTATCACACTTCTATTGACAAACTCATTATTCCCATGCCAGGTTCATGCAAGGTTTCTAAAATATCAGCATGACTTGCTTTGTGATTTAAAATGTTTTTTTTGCTATTGAACCTCCAAGTATTTGATATTATTTAAATTGGCCCATTGACTTACCAAGCATATAAAATAAACATAAAAAATAAAATAACATGAAATACAGTGTTATCTATTAGAAATAAAATGGAATCAGCCACACTGTCTTTCTGAAACCATTTGCTTACTTCTGTACACGAGTGTCAATGATCGCTGTACTGGGAGCAATGATATTTGTAAACATCGCCATCTTAAGGCGAGCAAGGGTGCTGAACACTTGATCTCGGACCTTTACGCTTTCTACAAATCAGTGCAGCATTGCCAAGTTATCGCGCATGCACAAAATGGTTCTTTCCGTAATACAGTCTTGGTATTATTATTGTAAACAAACACAGAACCAAAACAAAATGTAAAAAAGGTGAATAAGAGATACTATGGTTGTGAGCTGGGATGGTTCTGCCAGGAAACCTTTGTATTTGGCCAAAATGAGCTGATATTGGAAGAACATTTGGGCTATTCAGTAGGGAAGGTGCACCTTTAAGGGTCAACCATAGACCTTTGCATGAGCGCACCCTGGGTCTTGGGACAGGCTTGACACAGCCTACATTAATATTTTTAGTATGCGATAAACTAGTACAACCTCTTAAACAGACATATCATTACATGACCACAAACTCACTTATTGACAGAAAACTATTTACTCTTCTGAAAAATTGTGCATCATAAAATGAACCCTATTATAGTCAAGTGCAATAAAAGAAGCTAAGCACTAACCCATTTTGGCAGAGACGGTAGGGTTATAAAATCAAGAACAAAATGTTATTAATGGTCCAGAAACAATGTCATTTCAGCACTCTTATTTATGGACTTATTTTTACACCCGCACTACAATTTGTCTCTGTCTTCCTATCAATAAGCCTGCCTCCATCTTTTCAACCTCGCCTCCTCCATGAGAACTAAACTGCTCGCGTGAATGGTGAACAGGTTTCATTATACCTTCTCTCTCTCTCTCTCTCTCTCTCTCTCTCTCTCACACACACACACAGCAGTATGCTAAATGTGCATGTCACTCTTTGAAGGCCAATGTAGTGTTCCCTGCAGGGCATTGTATGGAAATGCTGCCATCACTGACAAACACCGTTTGATCTTTTATTTTTGGGCTCCAGGGTGTTATGGTCCTCGGGGATATTGAGTATGTTTGAGAAGAAGTGTGATAGAGCGAGATGTTCGAGTTTTAAAGCTGACTACCCCTCTGCTAGAAAAGAAAGTCCTCAAAGGCTCTCCTTTATGATTTCATAACCTAGTTGCTTTGTTGTGTGCTTAAGTTGGAGGTGTCATGTTTTTTTCTCCCAGAAAGTCTTCATCAACCAGCAAAACACTTACCAGGAAAAAGAATAAGCACCTCAAAACACAAGTGCTCTAGAGAAGAAATTTACAAAACAACTCATTACCATACACACAGTCTACTATACACACCCACAAACCAAACTGCACTCACAATTTTCTAGCGTGGTTCAGGGTACCTAGTTAAATGACAGAGATGGTACTTCTTACACAGATTCTGAGCAGTGGAAAGCTTTGACCACAGTGTGGTAAAATAATTTTTTTTTTTTTACGAGTTTACTTTACAGGGGTACAGGGTATTACCTGCTTGAAATGTGTACTTAATAAACTGTCACCACAGCAGTGTAGTAAATCTGTTTAAAGTCGGAAAACAGCATTTAATGGATTATTCTCTGTAAACAGTGTGACCTGCTGCTACCAAGTTTTGCAGATTCATATTTTTTTTAACAGTTTTAATCGACAGCATCTACAAATAAAAAAACAACTTTTCTTAAATGCAAATAATGCATTTAAGAAAAGCTGCAAAATGCTGCAAAAAGTGCAATCATTTATTTTATTTTTACAATAAAATAAATTATTGCACTTTATCAATAATAATAATGATAATCATAATAATAATAATAATAGTAATAATGACGATGATGGTAATAATTCATTCATTCATTCACTTTCTAAGCCACCTAATCCTAATTAGTGTCGCAGGGAGGCTGGTGCCCATCTCAGCCAACTCTAGGTGAAGGTGGGGTACACTCTGAACAGCTTGCCATACCATTGCAGGGCCAACACAAATGCAACCATTCACACTCACTTTCACACCTAGGGGTGATTTGGAACAGCCATTTAGTCTACGGTGCATGTTTTTGGACTGTGGGAGAAAACCGGAGTACCCGGAGGAAACCCACGCAAGCACGGGGAGAACATGCAAACTCCATAGAGAAACAACTGAGCCCGGGAATCGAACCCAGGCCTTCTTACTGTAAGGAAAGCAATAATACTAATAATTAATAATTAGTAGTAGTACTAAGTAGTATATTGTAATCTTAGAATCATGATAAAGCACACCGCCTGGCCAAATAAAGTGTTGCACAACCTAATATTTTATTGGACTGCATTGTATCACAGCATGTAATCTCCATTGATCACAGCAAGTAATCTCCATTGCATTATCCCTAAAGTTTTCGGGATGTGCCGGAGAAGACTTTTTGGAGCGGTTCAATGTTTCCCTCATCAATTCAAGATGTCAGTGAGAAATGAACCCACCACTGGATGGAAATAAATGTTCTGTTGCTTACGTTTGTTGAAACAATGGCATGATTATGTGCTGTAAGCAAGGCTAAAGGCTGAACAACATATTCGTGTGCGACTTTTTTGGCCGGACTGTGTATATGTGTTATGCAAAACAGACATTTACTGAAAAAACAGTTATTGCAGACCCATTTGTTTTATTATACTTATGAGGCTGTATAAAGCTCCCTCATATTACAATTGGGGATTTACATGTGGAATGCTTCTTTAACGAGGTAAAAAATAACACTGTTCTAGTACATATTCCATTAAATACAGATTATTTATTGTCACTTGAAGACAGAGACCAATTTTTGGACCAGACTGTTCTTGCTGATAGAACGATTTACTGCACAGTACATACTGCACACATCACTGATATGCAGCAGGGGAAGGCCTGATTAAAATGCCACTTTAAACAGAGAAGGGGGAAAAAATGAGAAATGCTCAGTTTCCTCTTTAAATTAATTAACTGTGTAGCAGCTTGACAACAATGAAGTGACAATATTAAAACTCAAAAGATAATTGTTGGTTTTAAACAAATCTTCATGAATAAAATCAGGTACCTTTGTTATAATACTTGTATGGTCTAGTTCACCTTCTCAAGATGCGCTGACTGAGTGCAGGAGTAAATAATGCATGGATTTAAAACTATGACAGATAAAATACAGCCTTTGGGTTGTTTGGGAAACAGTGATTCTATGCAAGCAGGGAGTTTGTCTACTATCTGCATGGTTTTGCTTTCAGGCAATATCTGTGTTATTTTTCACAGTTTTCATGGTACAGTAATTAAAGGTGTGGGTGTTTTTTTTTTTTACTGCTGGGTGTTTGCTCATATGATGTTGTGTCTGGTGCTTTACCTTGGACCTGAACGGCTCAGGGAAGCCTCCATGAGGAATGCCGATGTGTCCCTGTAGAAACTCCACCACGGACAGAGGGAAAGACAATTCATCTGCTCGCTCTTCTACCTCGGCCCTAGAGAGAGAGTTTTGAACCATGAACTGTGCCAAGTCTCCCACAATCTTAGATGATGGAGTCACCTTTGGAGAGAGAGAGAGAGAGAGAGAGAGAGAGAGAGAGAGAGGGAGAGAGAAAGAGAGGTGGTGGATGAGAAAACTTTGCATTTTCAGTGATCACAATCCACTGAACTGACAGGCATACTGTTTAAGTACCTGTAGTGATGGACAAAATTCCCATGGGTTAGTGAACAATAACGACCACAAATAGAGGAAAACGAAGAAAAGATTTTAGAAGAGTAAAAGACCAGAGAAGACCACGTAGGCCAAAGACAGGGAGCAGGTGGGTGGTTGACAAACGGACGAGTGAGAGATGATGTGTGTGTGTGTGTGTGTGTGTGTGTGTGTGTGTGTGTGTGGTGGGTTGGGGGATTAGGTAGACACAAAACGTTAAATGTCAAGGTGTCTTTCATTTGTGCTAAAGGACTTGTATTTCAGCCAAGTGACATATCATCATGCTGCATGTCATCTAACTGGCTGGACTGCCAAGATAGGCAAAGAGACCAGCATTAGCATCATTACTTAGGAAAACATTTTGACAACCTTGTGATTGTATCAACCAACGCCTTCACATGGAGAACAGCAGAAGACACATAATGAAAATGGGTGCATTCAAAACTCTAACAGACACTTCCTTGAATTCTCATTTCTTCATTTTTCAGCCTGTGAACTCAGAATAGATTGACTTCCACCATCTGTTTTATTGTGCCAATTTTTAAAATCCACTCAAGGGAATAAAAGAGAGATTAGACAGAAGGTGTTGAGAGCTGTTTAGCTCAATCACCCCGGTGAGTTCCCTGTGTGACATAAGCATAAATATTCTGCTTCTCCCCTCGAAAAAAGATCCTATTCATTCTAAAATTAAAACAACAACAAAAACAATATTAATTTCACTTTGTTTTATTTTCTGGATTGTTTCAACCTTTGATAGGCCAGAGCCCATCCCGGCTGACTCCGGGTGAAGGTGGAGTACATCCAGAACAGCTCAGCAGACCAAGGCAGGGCCAACACAGACACACAACCATTCACACTTGGGGCAATTAAGAATATCCAATAAGCCTAATGTGTACGTTTTAGGACTGTGGGTGGAAACCGGAGCACCTCGAGGAAACCATTACAAGCATGAGTACATGGTGGGAACTCCACACAGAAACACCCTCACCGTGCACTGGGCTCGAACCCAGGACATTCTTGTTGTGAAGTGGAAGTGCTAAACACTATACCAGTGTGCCACCTAAGTACAAAATTATGAAACATTATTACTTAGACAGTGGGTGAAAGTCAAGTAAAATATAACTTGCTTTGAAAAGACCAGGAAATGGGTTAAATTTTAGCTAAGTGAACACATCAATGTTTAAGCAAGGAAAACACATGTTCAATAATGTTTTATTCATTTATTCATTCCTTCCATTACCTGCTGAACCATATTAGGGTTGCAGGGAGGACCCTTTGGGCTTTGGGTGAAGGTAGCGTACACACTGAACAGCTCGCCAGCCCATCACAGTGCCAACACACACAACCACTCACACACCTAGGGGCAATTTGGAATAGCTAGTAAGCTTAATGTGCAAATCTTTGGACTGTGCAAGGAAACTGGAGTATCAGGAAGAAAACCCACACAAGCATGGGATGAACATGCAAACTCCACACAGAAACGCCCTTGCCAAGCCCGGGACTTGAGCCTAGTGAGTTGTTGCTATGAGGCTAACCGCTGCGCCGCTCTCCATAATGTTTTATTTAGGGTTAATTCAGTAATAATGGGTTAATCACGGTTTTCTGTTATGCAGTTAATTTAGCTAGACATTCCATCATGTGAATCCACCTTGGATTTTATGTACATTGAATATTAAAAGGAAAACAACACAACTGCATTACAGTTCTGACAAAGAAAATCCCATGTGCTCGGTTTTAGATACCCTTCCTCATCACCATCATCCAAATTTTCTTATGCGGGCAGCTACAGGAAGCAAGTGAAGTGTAGCAATTGAGTGGTCTGGGAGAACTTAACAAGGTTGAAAACAAATTGTGCAGCTGCATTCTGGAAGAGTCGCAGAGGGTGAATAATGTGTGAAGGCAAATCTGCCAGGCCTGAGTTACAGTAGTTCAGCCTTGAAGGGAATGAACAAGCACCTGAGTGGCCTTTGTGTATAGAAGAGGATCATCTTACTGATTTTTTTCACTCACTCACTTGCCAAACTGCCTAATCCTACTAGAGTTGTGGAGAGGTTGAAGCCAACATGGGCTCAGCCGACACCCTGAACAGCCTGCCAGACCAGTGCAGGGCCAACACACACACACACACACACACACACACACACACACACACACACACACACACACCTAGTTATAATCTGGAACAGCCAGCCTAATGTGCATGTCTTTGGACTGTGGGAGAAAACCGGAGTACCAGAGGAAACACACGCAAGCACAAAGAGAACTTGCAAACTCCACACAGAAACACCAAGCCCAGAACTCAAACCCAAGACCTTCTTGCAGTGAGGCAGATGTGCTAACCACTACACTACCATGTTGCCCCTTCTGGTGTTATAAATGATAAATCAACATGAGTATGTCAAATTATCGTGAGGTGAAGTCAGAGAGTTGTCCAGGGAGGATCACAAGATCCTTTAATGGGCATGAATTGTGATTTGTTTCTGCTGATGAGCTGCAATCTATGATAAGATGTCTGTCAGACATGCTCAAATCTGAGCAGAAATGTGAGTGACTGAGAGAGGGAAGGAGAGGATGAGTTGAGTGTCATCCATATAGTGACGGTAGCCTATAAAAAAAAACCCATGTAAGAATATGATCTTCAGCAAACTGAGTATAAAGAGAGAACAGAAGAGGTCCAAGTACACAGCCCTGTGGCAAACTAGTGGAAAGTGTGCATGGGGCAGATGCAGTTCTGCTCCACATTAAGTGATATGACAGACCTTCCAGGTAGAAAGCAAACCATCGCCATGCTGTGCCACGAATTCAAAAACTCATGAGGATGGACAAGCGAGTCCTGTGGTTGACTATATCAAATGCTGATCCATTCATTCATTCATTTTCTGAACCGCTTATTCCTAATTAGGGTTGCGGGGAGGCTGGCGCCCATCTCAGCCGACTCTGGGCGAGGGTGGGGTACACCCTGGACAGCTTGCCAGGCCATCACAAATGCTGTTGAATGCTGTTTTAGCAGCATGTAGCTTTTCAGAGATGGCCACAAGGGCAGTCTCTGTAGAAGGTGCAGTGTTGAAACCAGAGTAGTTAAGATCTCCAGGGTTGTTAAGTGAGAAATAGATGGTCTGGAGTATTGTGGAAGAGATTGTATCCTATGGAAAAATGGTAGGGTTGCAATACAAGATGACTTGGAGGATCCCTTCTGTTCTTAAATTAGAAAAGTATTTTAGGGAGTCAATATTTTATGAGCTAAGGTAAAGGTAGGAGTGAAGGTCTGGGAGATTCCTATTAATAAGGAGCTGGTGGGTTAAACGGGAAAAAAGATGTGGAGCTTGCAAGAATCTTGTGCAGATGATTCCAGCTTTCACATTTTGAATGCAGTCTAAGAAGAAGTCAGTAGAAAACAATATCTATGTTGAGTTGTGCTGTCCTCCACCTTTTTTCTGCTGTTGCTAATTGCTGCATAAAACATCCTAGAGCCAAGAAACCGGGCAAGCAATCTTCCTGGAATATAAAAGGCAGTGTAGGTACATAAATGAGGAACATGTCTGTGGCTAACTGTAATGATAAATAAATAAATAAAGGAGGAACAGGAGCATTTATACCCTACATTATTATAGCTGCAATTACTATAATGATCAAAAAATTGACCTGCTAGGTAACTGTAACGGAATGGAATTCAAAAGATGAGATGTTGAGATGGTGGAATGGTATGAAGCACAATCTCGAACACAACAGTATGACCACTGTTGCCAGTTTCTTCTGAGGTGCGAGTAGGACTGAGGTAAGAATAAGCAGAATATAGAGAATGATGGAGTAGTGGGAAGCTAAAGCTGTGATTTAATGATATGATGAAATCAGCTTTCCAGAGCTCACTTATCACTGCTGTTAGAGTATGAGACAACAGTGGAGAGTAGATAAGGTAACATATAGTTTGGCCTCTGGTTGGTGGATAAGAGTTTCTAGGTCTGTGAGATGACAGATAGGTCTGAGACACATGTCCACAGTCTAGTCTGAAGTAAGATCAGTGTAAACAGAGAGTGGTGGTAACCCAACTGAACAAGAGAATCAATTACTACTAAACTTACCACTTTTTATTTAAATTTATGCTTCTATATATTGCAGAATATGCTTCCGACTTGTCTATAGAAGATAAGCTTCAAAGTCTTGCCCACAATTTATGCCTTAAGGGAAACCTATGGTGTACTTGCACTATGCATGAATGAGTTGTACTGAACCCGAAAGCGACTGTGCCCTCTTCAAACTACTGTTCTGTGTCCTGTTCTCACACTGTGATTACCTGTCTGGCCTTTACTTTAAAACAATACAACGTTTTTGCACTGAAGAAAAGTGCTCTAACAGACTATTTTAAGACTGTGGCCTGTCTGGAGTCAGTTTGCACATGGTAACAAATAGCTCTCTCACATGCCATAGAGATTTAGAAAGTATGCATGCTGTGATAAGTAGTTTATGATGTACATGAAGAATGATGTTTATGAAGGCAGGTGACACTAAAGAAGCAGCTTTACAGCTTCACTCGCCGACTATAATTCAGGTTTATTATTAAGGTGAGAACCAGGCCCATTATTAACACCAATAGTCGGCAATGAATTGGTGCCTGTCATGGTATTCTTGCACAAGGTTAACAATCACACACTTTTAGACTAGTTCGAGTAGGTCCAGAAACTACTCTTGACTCGACACCTGTAGGAGCTAATTAGTGTAGATCAATATACACTTCCAAACAACATTACAGAATCAAGAAAAGAAATCAAGTACACAGCACACAAAACTCAGTATTCATTCATTCATTAATTTGCCGACCTGCTCAATCCCATTTGAGTCGCGTGGAGGTAAATGCGTATCCTGGGTGTCTCTGGGAGGAGCAAATTAACAGCCAATTAGCCTAATGTGCATGACTTTGGACTGCAGAAGGAAACCAGAGTACCCGGAGGAAAAAACATGCAAGCACAGAGAGAACATGCAAACTCCACACAAAAAACCCTCACCAAGCCCGGGACTTGAACCTATTAACCCTCTTACTGTGAGGTTTATGTGTTAACCACTATGCCACTGTGCCACCCCTACCTCACCATTACAGAACAAATTCAAGGCAGAACAACTTAAGTCACACCCGCAAATACTTGCATCACACACTGGCCTGCGAAACAGAATGAAGATTTCTGTGAACTCCTCTTTGGAAAAATAGCAGGTTTGAGACAGGTGCATTTAAAAGTAAAATTATTCTAAGATCACACACTTCACTTTACCCCTTACACCTCCACCTGACACTTTGCCTCCACAACCTTAAACGATTAAACAGAAATGCTGTTTCTGTCATCTTGAGCATCATAGGCTAGCAGTTCTTTTATCAGGTGAATGAAAAATGCTCTATCTGACAAATAAAGTATGGGAAACATATGAGAGATACGTTTACGTAACATGAAGACAGATATAGTCTCTCTCTCTCTCATATATATATGCTATTCAACTTTACACCATGGACACTTTTATTTTCCCAGTTGACAGTACAAATAGATGAAGATTGTGAATATGCACCATAATTATTAAGTTGCTTCATGCAGAACTGATGAAATTGATTTAATTTGATGTCTCATAATAATCCTACCATAGTCATTTGCAGTCTGAGCATTGTTATGGAGCCAGAATGAAAGTGCAAAGCCCTTAGGGATTTGTAGTTCTACCATCAATCCTCAACATGCCTCCCGAGGCAGTAATTTAGCTGTAATCGCTTTGAAAGGAGTAATGGAGCACCAGGTGCAGCAGAAAACAAAAGAAGCTGAAAACTTCAAATATAAAGCGTCCGATTTAACAAGGGGTTTAAAGCTTGGCTCAAAAATCCATAGCGTCTTAATTGGATAGGGGTTTTGATAAGTGGCTGAGCCCCGTGCTTAAGCTAACACAGGCCAAGCTTCTGTCAGCACTGGTTACTGAGGCTGTCAGCGGAAATGTAATAAGATGAGACTGAGACAGGATTAAAACAAGATCAGACATAGTGTGAGACAAAGGGTACACACACACACACACACACACACACACACATCTTACGTCCTCTCTCTATCCATCCCTTGAAAGCATTTATTTATTCCTGTGCTCTGCATTTTCTGCAGGCTGTATCTGTTTGGCCAGTGGCATGAGAACTATAAATATTTATTTATTTATTTATTTATTTATTAGCTCGCTTAAACATTCCATATGGTTTGAAGTTCAATCATGCAATGCAAAAGTAAAAAAAAATTCTGAAAATTTGGTTATGTAAAAAAAATTTCACTGCGCACACACACACACACACACACACACACACACGCACACACACACACACACAGGATCAGTCTGGGACAGATGGACTTTTGAGATGGAATAGCTATAGAGCAATAGAGATTGTCTTTTTTATCTATGGCCCAAAGTACATTGCACCCATTTCATAAAAAACAACAACAAAAAAAGAAACCCCAAAAACAAACAAACAAAAAAACCTCTAGGGTGGGGTCCATTCCAGATCCAGAAGTGAGCTGTAAGATCTTTAGCAAATTTGCATGCAGTGACATTAAAAACCATGATGAGCTTTGTTTCTTTCCCCAATGTTGTGCTGATCAATGTCTAAATATCAATTGGAAAAAACTTTGACCTTACAATCAAAATTAATCAATAATGGTCAAGAAAATATAAAAGAAGGTGATGCGTACAGACCTAATGCAGTGTGTCAGGATATTAGTAATAACACAGCTTGGGGCACAATAAACACAGCTTTTCCAGTCATGCCTCCCAGTAACAATTATAAAACAATTGAACTAAAACAGGATCTTTTTTATCCCCATTTGTAAATAAAGTGACCCTCACAGGTCACAACATATAATTTGGGAAATTCTTCCAAAAGTTAATCAAGTCAGTTTTTCTTTGTAACACGTGGTAGTATTTCAGGTATATTTATCTTATATATACTTTATTTATTTCTTCCCCTTGTGGCTGATATAGAAAAATGAAACACCTAGTTAGTTACATCAAAGTTATGCAAATGATAACATACATATGGAAAGTGCTTATATAATAGTTTTATTAAATCAGGATTTTAAAGATAATGAATAGCTTCAAGAACAGGATTTTAAGGCATCAGCATTAGTAAAAAAAAAACAATCAAATGCTATTGTTTGAAAATGTTAATGGTCAGAGAGTCTTTTTTTTATTGTTTCTCTGCTGGTGTCACCTTTACATCATTCCATACCACAAATATCATCCAAAAGTGATGCAATGAGAGACACTCCAAAGGCCAATTAAAAAAAAGTGCATTTTTGAAGTGTCTCTAGTGTGCCTACTGAACAGATGTGCTTCCCTTTTCACTGATGTTTCAATCCCCAGTCTGGCAAGATGCATGTAAAAATGTAACCCCATTCATCCCGCTGTGATTTTATGCATCATCCCTATTTCTTTTTCATTTGCAAGTGTGGGTGAAGCGTAAACTCCATGGAAATCTATTCAAATCATGCTCTCCTCCATTTCCACCCCAGTTTCTTCCAATTTTAGTCATTGCCAATTCACAAGCTGGTACTCTCCTACCAGGAATCTAGCCAAAAAGCAGAGCATGGGCATAATTTTTAAAAGAATGAAAGGGGATGCTGTCTCGCGGAAAATAATGTTATAAAAATTAACAGAAAACTGCCATGTCAATGCAATATCCCAACTGCTATTCAAAATCAAGAAATATTTATGTGCATTTCTTCATGTCAAACAAATTAGGACTGTTATAAAGTGTGTGTTCCCACTTGCAAAGCCTATTTTCATGTAGATATGGCAACATACATGGAAATGAGTGTTTTACATTAATAATGTAGTACAGTGGATGGTTGTATAGGATCCGAAGTTTTAACTCTGAGAAAAAGCTAAATAAACACACTTACTGTAGCCACAAGTGGTTAATATGATATCCAGAATCATAAAATGAAAGATGTCCTAAGTAAATATAAACATTAAATTATGTTATGTGTGTGTTGGCAAAGATAACTGGAGTCCTATCCAGGGTTTATTGCTGCCTCATACTCTGTGTTTCAAAAATCTCCAGATCCACTGCAATGATCCCCAGGTTATGTGGCATCAGTTAGGCTAATGAAAACATATCCTTTTTTTCTATACAGAGGCACTCGTACTCATAAACATTCATTTTATAATTTATCAAACACTGATTAGTCAAAGGGAATGTAAGCATTCCCAGCTAATCTCAACATGCTCTGCATTTAAATAAAATCCAAAGCAGCCAGATTTTGTTATCATAATGTATTGTATAAGTTGATTGATCTGTAGGCCTATGTGTGCTTGTATGAAAGCATTGGGTTTGGCTATTTTGCATGGACTAGTTGTGTGAGTCATAACTGACAATGCAACAATGACAGTCTGTCTGATAAACTGACAAAGAATGCCTACTGATTTGGCATATTTAATATATCAGTCATATATACTGACAATCAATGAAAACTTACAGGCAAATTTCTGGCTCAGAATTTAATTCTGGTGATATTTTAGAGAATAAATACTTTACATTACTGTAACACATTCTAATACCAGTACTACTGTACAGAAACCAAACACAAATGTTGCAAGCAACAAGGGGGAAAACACTAAGAGATAAGATCCACTGTCTTGGTCAAGTTCACAATGCTAATAATGTGTATTCCCGCCATGCACAGCAATACAAGGTGTCAACCTTCTACGCATGCTGCCAACGAGGCGATGTATTCGGCCGTGGGGTAAAGCCCGCCATTCCTCCTACAGTGCCTGGACTAGATCTTGATTTCCAGGCCGAAGCACTCGGTTCCTCAACCGTCACCCAAGATGGTTCCACAAAAGCTCAGTGGTGTTAACATCAGCTGCCACCAAGCTGCTAATGGTGTGATGTGAACAGCGGCGTCCAACTTCAAAAAAATTTATCCCGGCTTCCACCAACCCAAGAGCACGCAAACGGTCATCATGAGATAATCCCGGCATGATTGATGAACAGGATTCTGACTGTGGCCTTTTTATAGCCCTTAACCAAGCTCCCAAATCCATCCCTTAATTTGGGCAGAAAACCTTTGAGTCCTTCAAAAATGCCACCTCACCATAATTTGAAAAGATGAGTTGTAAAGACTATTGGACCTGAACCACAGGTCAAATGATATGCCACTCCACTGTTTGGGGTCCATTTAAAAAATGTCAAGAAAAAAAATATCACTTCAGTTAACACATATAAAATATTAAACATTTTGTACCCGGAAGTTTTCATCGACTGTCAGTATGTGTATGTTTTCATGCGGGAAAGTAAACATAGTGAAAAAGACTTGGCTTGTAATTCTGTTTTGCAGAATACTCCATTACTATACTATATTAGCATACTAATAGTTTTTATCTAACTAATCACATGTAGCAAGTTTATTTACATGACAAAGGGTTTTAGGCTGCAGTATGGTCAGAATTTAAATATAAGCTCTTCTGACAATAACTGTAGGCTAACAGGCAGGTGCCAAATTAAAGAAAAAACCATTAGCTCTGTTATATTTTACTGGAATGGTTTGACTCCTGTTGTTCACTCCAAATCAATACATAGTTCTCCTGACTAATCACATGTGTCCTATAAGGAAACAATACTACCATTAAAGGAGAAGCTTTTTCCAGGGTGACTCTGTCCCATCCACAGGGTACAGGGGCTCATTACTTTTTTTTAAAAGGATATGGGAATTATATAAATTATATGCTAATACCTTTCACGCCCATCAGATCTCAACCCAAATGAACACCAAGGGGATGTATTTGTAGTCGGGTGTTACAGTGTTCTCAACCACCACTACTGAAACACTGAAAAAAGGGGGTATCTTTCAGAAAAGTTATTTTATTACTCCTGTACAGTCCCAGAGGCAGTGAGAATCTGGGCCAAGTTCTGAGAAGCTGTTCTGGTGCTCTTGGTAGCCCTATAGCTTCCTAAATGTACTTGGTTTACTCCTTTCAATTCTTTTGTCTTGCATCTGTATGTGCTGTGAAATTTGTTCAAATAATAATCTACAACAATGTTTATGATTCTGCATCCTGTAGCTGAAAAGCACGGCAGAATTTGTGTATGAATGATTCTCATAAAAAAAATAAACTGCTTGGCTGTAGTCTCAACATGATGGGGACGGAAATCCTTTTATGTTGTATAAATGGACAAATGCAAAGTGATTGCACATAACAATTGTGTGAACTGGATAGACATTTGCATGGCTTCTTATTTTCTTTGTGGTTTTTGCATCAATTGTCCATGCAACCTGGTAACACTACATTTGTTTTTCAGTAGGCAACTATTTTAGACAATTTTTGTCTTTTTTTTTTTTTGAAGAGTTTTCAATTTATATATAAGTTGTGTTATGACACCCTCTGATCAATCTATATGTTATCCTCCAGCATTAAACTAGTCAGAAGTCATGGCACTATACTTTAAAATACAGAAGATTAATGCATGGGTCAAAATTATTTGATTTTACTATAAAATGCTAAAATATGTCAACCAAAAAATATTTTCTATAAAATTTTTACAACCTTACACAAATCAACACATGCATTTATTGAATTCCTTAAAAATATCAAAAAATGCCATGAAATCATACGTTTACATTGGGAGACATTTGGGAATACTGGGTATCAAAACATAGCCTGGAATTCCTGCTATTGAATAATTTGATGTACAAGTACATAATTCTCAAAGTAAACCAATAAAAAGGAACCTTTTTAACCCCCTTCGGTGTAATCAAATGCCCTTTCATGTAAACCAACCCTCTCTCCCTCAGCGTGCACACACTGAAAGCTCCTTTTGTTACTCAATTTAAATGTTGCAGAGCCGTCAAAGTTATCTGATTCACTTGGTGAATATATCTCATGATGATGGAAAGATGATGAAGAAAGTGAGTGCTCGGAGTCTGATGGTGGAAAGTCTGGTTTAGAGGATGAAGAGAGGATGAATCTGTCCTGAGCACTTTTAAAACTGTCAGGAAAAATCCAGGTGCAATTCCACTTTGTCGGATGAAACCGACCATGTTGACAGTGTTCCAAATGAAATATAATCATGAAATTATGTGAAAATGAAAATTTTTAAGGGTTAAATCTTTGTTCTAAATTTCATATTTCTTTTACAATAAGTTGCTAAAGAGTTTGAAAATTTTGGAGACATTTCCCTCCATTTTAAACATTTTCCTGTAGTACAAAAGGCACTTGTCCATGTCCTGGTCAAATTTTGTCCTATTAGAAAAATATGTATGTAATGTATCATTTAAAAGTTTATTTTAAGCTCTTTTAGTACTATTTTTTAGTACAAGTACTACATTTTTGAAACCCTGACCCATGTGACTGATTTTGGTGATGGAGGGTCACTTGTATTAAGATTCAATCTCATGACGTTCTCCATGAACATTGGGGCATATGTCAGATGATGGTGATGATAAAGACAACAAAAACTACTGGACATTTTATTCAACCAATTAGTCACCTTACCAAGAAGAGTTATACTGTTAAAATATATGTTTCAACAGGACCAGACAAATGTAAAGTTTTAAACAAGGTTCATGGAAGTTCTGAAAGTCTGAAGAACTCATCAACTTCTTTTAAAACAAGGCACTTTAGAGAACTGAAAGAGACACAGCAAGACTGAAAAGGAGAGAGCATGTGACACGAATAACAATGAGATGCAGATGCATGTATGAACATTTTCGAGGAGATCCTGCATAAATGATGACATCGAACAGGAAGCCATCAGAGGAGGAGCGAAATCTAAGCATGCCAAATGTGCTTCAGTGGAACAGCCTTAGGGAAGGTGGAGTGTGGCAAGAAAGAACTAAATGCTTTGGGGCTGAACCATAAACTGATATGCAGATTAACCCCCCAATCTCTCTCTCTCTCTCTCTCTCTCTCTCTCTCATACCACACAAAGTATCTACAAGGACTAATCAAAAATCCAAGCAACTAGAATTAAGCAGATTTATCGTACAAATGAGTAAATTAGCTAACTAGGAATCCCCTGGCGGTGAATGAATGTGTAATTTATAATGAATAGTATTTTTTTTTTATGTAATAAATGTTCTCACAAAGAACATTAACAGAATGGCACTGGGCCTATCATGTGCTTCTAATATGCTTATATTTGATTTAGAAGTAAATTATATTTGGTATTTTAGATTTAGAACGCTCCACAGGAAAAGTCAGGCAGCTAAATCAATTTTATATAATAGAAAACTTGCGTCTATCCCCCCAAGAGAATGATTTTCATCCAAATTACAGAACTGAGACAGTCAATAACAGAGTAGGAGACAGAGCGAGGAAGACATACACACAGAGAAAGAGAGATGAACGAGAAATATTTTACCTTGATAAGGTCACCCAGCAGCTTGTTGGCCTCTGCATATGCTTTCTTCACCTCTTTAAACTTGTTGCCTAGACCCATACTATGGGCTTGGAAGTGCAGATTAGTGTACTGGCCTCCTGGGATCTCATTCTCATAGACATCTGCATTCCCAGACTTCATAGTGGCAGTGCAGTCAAAAGGAGCATACAGACCACGAGTGACCTCCCAGTATTCACTGTAATCAAACACATTCTCCAGCGAGATCCCTGAGTGAGCATAAAGATATAGGGATAGAAGAAGAGATAAACAGACATAAGTAGCCATAAGGAAGTAAAGGAGGGATCATGATATTTTATCATCATTACTTAGGAGTACATAGAAGTACTGCTAAATTTTATGCTGATTAATAGCGATATGTTCTTTATAAAGTACAGAATAATATTAGTCTGTGCACTGAATGCAACATGGCGCTACTATCTTGATGACTTTATATTTAAAAAAAAAAGTAAAACATCAATTTCTTTAACAAACAGTTGCATAAACAGGCTTAACTGTTTTTTGCATTGCAAATGTCATATTTAACAACAACAACAACAACAAAAAAAGTCACATTAAAGCAGAGTTCCTGAGTGGAGCACCATGGAACATTGTTGTATGGTTGTCCTGTGTTCATTCCATATCCGTGCATGCCCACCACACAAAACCCAGACGAATGAGAATGAACAGCTATAAAAGTTCAAGCTATCAAGACCACAATGTCAGTACAGCTTCTCTTTCTGTTTTGTGAAAAAGAAGGGGACACAGAAATGACATTTAAAATGTCACACACACACACACACACACACACACACACACACACACACACACACACACACACACACACACACACACAC
>JAOUQZ010000041.1:8573535-8587793 GCA_028564935.1 Neosilurus hyrtlii
TATATGTGTGTGTGTGTGTGTGTGTGTGTGTGTGTGTGTGTGTGTGTGTGTGTGTGTGTGTGTGTGTGTGTGTAAAATTGTCCAGATATACAAACATTCACACTCTAGTTTTTTTTTATTATCATTCTGTTTCCTTTTGGCTCAAAAATAACAAATGCTCGTGATTTTTGTTTTTTTCTGTTACTTTTTGTGTTATGTTCATGAGTCATATCTCATTCTGTCTCTCCTTCTCATTTCCCATTATTTGTCTTTTTTATCTGTCATTTCCTTATACACTCTCCCCTTCTTCCAATGCCGTTAATTAATCAGCCATTTTCCATCCATCCTTCTCTCATAAAATCATAAAGGTACTGATGGATGACAGGTGTCAGAGCTTTATCTGCAGCGGCGGGGGTGTGGGTGTTTGGGTGTGTGTGTATGTGAGAGAGAGAGAGAGAGAGAGAGAGAGAGAGAGAGAGAGAGAAAGAGAGAAAGAGAGAGAGAGAGAGAGAGAGAGAGGAAAATGGAAAAGTGGCAGAGAGATGTGTAACAATAGAGCTGAGGATAGTTCACAAGATGATGTATTCCTGTGATTAATTATATGTGACCTTTAGGAAATTGATGTGGATGTGGTAGTTTTGAGATCCCCTCATACAAATGTGTCACATACATTTATGCGATCACTGGTTATCAGATGTGCTTAAGACAATGATATGTGATTATGTGTAGGTGCACTGCATCCAGCAGAATCTTACAGTTGGGGGAAAAAAATATATTAATGATATAGGAATTTGATTTGAGGTAGGCAGAAAAGTCTTGCCTGAGTAAGTACCGTAAGTGGTTCCTTAACTAATCACTTGAATGTTCTTGACCTGACCTTTCCTCATTTCAATTTTTCTTCTCACGGATGAAAAATTTCTTGTACCATTAAATATGAGAGAAAATAAAAAGTATTAGTAGAGTAATCAGAGGTTGTTGAGGTGATTGATGACCCGTGCCGCCCGTGGTTCCACGTATGACTCAGCACCTTGCCGCAAATCATGCTTATTTAAAAGAGTGTACAATTTGCAGTTTAACAAGTGCTTATACGACTCTTGAGAGCAAGTGCATAGTCCAGTCCTGTTGTTACTATGCCTATCCAGCTCCTTGTTTTAACCGATTATATTTTAGAAATTTGCAGCATTTGCATCACTGTCGACTCCTTTAAATGTATGCTTCGAATCCTGTTAGTTGCTTTTTTGAAAAAGTGTCTGCTAAATATTTGCATGTAAATGTAACTTATATAATTAACTGTTTCATGGGAACATTTTCTTGAATAAGGAAGTGCATAAGGAATTGCAGCAAGTTGGCAGTTTGTTTTAAGGCCAGTGAAGTTTGGTTAGAATAATCCCTAGTCAGGACACCTTTAAAAAGGATGACAAAGCAAGAAAAGACCAGAGTTAGCCAGAGTTTTGCTCTTTGTAATGTCTCAAATGTCAAAATAAGTGCCAGAGCGGTGCATAGAGTTTAAAGAGAACATTGTGAATAATCATTTAAGTATCTGTCTTTACTGACCTTATCTCCATTCAGTAGCATTGGAACATCTTAGATGCCAAAATAAGGAAAATGACCAGCATCATACTAAAACACTTTTATAGAAAAAAGACAAATTCCTACAAGTTGTGGAATAAGATAATGTGGAATGTAGATGGTTATTTCCTTTCCATTTCTTACTGTCTAACTCACATAGTCAAGTTTAAATTTTACTTTTGTATATACACATGCAATTAGAATGCAGAAACGAACAAGACATACAAGCATACTTTATCATTACACATAAAAAGATGAATACAAATGGATGACATGCAAAAGGCAAAACCAATGGAAAGTGTCTTAGTATGATTTTGGGCCATCAAGAACCTCCAAAACAGCTTCAGTATATTTTGGCAGAGATTCTACATGTCCCAGGATATCATTGTCTAAAAATTACTAAATTGATGTGCTGAGGATGGTTTTAAAGAGCACTGTCTGAGTTACTGGTCTACAATCTCCAAAACATATTGGGAATCTGCTGATGGAAGGATCTAGCATATAATTTACGTAATTTTTGTCCTTATCAACCATTCAGTCAACCCTGAGTTAGCCAGAAAGAAAAATATTTACAGTGTCTGTTTTTTCCTCTAACGGAATGAGAGGACATAAACCAAGCTAGCAAAATGTCTCCAACAGCATAAAAGAAAGCCATTGATTTTCCTTTTGATTTGTTTTACCGTATCTACACAGTCATGTGAAAAAAGTACACCCTCTTTCTGTTCTATAGTTTTATGTATCAAGACATAAAAATCATTTGGACTTATCAGGGTTTAAAATGATGTAACTCTAACCTCAGGTGTAAAACAACATACATCAAATTCCACCATGTCATAATTTATTTATCAAAGCTAAAATGCAGAAGCCATGTGGGGAAAATGAGTATTCCCCATAATTCAAAAGCTTGTAGAACCACATTTAGCAGCAATAATTTCAAGTAATCTTTTTCTGTATGATCTTATTAGCTTCACCTTGTCAAGGAATTTTGACTCACTTTTCTTCATGATGTTGCTTCAGTTCATTAATGTCAGTGGGCATTTTTTATACTCTTTTTCTCCTAAGGCATGTAGCATTTCAATCTAGTTGAGGTCTGGACTTTAACTTGGCTATTGCAAGACCTAGATTATTTTCTTCTTCAGCCTTTTTTACTTCTGTTGTAGACTTTCTGGTCTCCTTTGAATCATTGTCCTGTTGTTTGCTTGGTCAATTGTGGCCAAGACATAGCTGCTAGAAAGATGGTCTCACGTTTGACTCTAAATTATTTTGGTATATATTGGAGTTCATGGTTGACTGAATGACTGCAAGATGCCCGGTCCGGTGGCTGCAAAACAAATTCAATGCTTGACGGTTGGTGTTTGCACTGATATGCTGTGATTGGTGCATTATGGCCAAACATCTCCACTTTGGTCTTTGTTTCTTCAAAGGACATTGTTGCAAAAGTCTTGTGGTCAGATGCAACTCTGCAAACCTAACCTGTGTTGCCATTTTCTTTTTTAGAGAGAAGAGGCTCTTCAGGCTCTTTTTCTAATTGTACTGTCATCAACTTTAACATTTAACATGCTAACAGAGGCCTGTAGAGTCTTACATTTATCTCCTGGGTCTTTGCAATTTCCAAAAAGCATTCCACAGTCTAACTTGGTGAATTTTCTGAGACATGTGCCCGTGATGTTTTCCACTTGTGAATAATTTTCTTCCTTGTAAAATGGTATGGTTTGTTTGGAAATGTCCTTATAACCCTTCTCAGATTGATGGGCAGCAGCAACTGCTTCTCTAAAATCATTGCTGATTTTAGTGTTTTGTCCTTGGTAGAAGCAAACTGCCAAAAATTCTGCTTCTATGGAGATCTTTATGCTTGCTAATGATCAGTTAATCAAGAAACACCTGGCTGCTAATTGTTTTCTAGATTCCTATGGAAACAGTAAGGGTGTACATAATTTTTATTTCTTCTGCATTTTGCCTTAATTTTGTTAAATAATAGCGCTATAAAATATCTTGTGTTTTTCCCCCTTATTTTTTCATTACCTAATTTTAAGACCTGGTGAAGACCAGCTGTTTTTTTTTAATAATTATCTTCTGATAAAAAAAAAAAAAAACATTGAATTGAATTGAATTTTCTTTTTTACACGACTGTATACATGAGGAATCATACACACATATATAACAAAAGAAACATATGACTGTAGAGTGTTCTGTATGTCAGTTGATATCTGTAGAAGGACAGTTTTACTTTCTATTTACTAGCCTTAGCACTGTTTAAATAATACTGACAATCTGTTAAAATGCTTTGCTCTGTCAGTTTAGGCGTTTATTTTCATTCATCCATTCATTTTCTGAACCGCTTAATCCTAATTAGGGTTGCGGGGAGGCTGGCGCCCATCTCAGCCAACCCTGGGCGAGGGCAGAGTGCAACCAGGCCATCACAGGGCAGAAACAAGCTGATGGCAATGCAGCCTACTCTTTACAAAAATCACCAATGGTTCTTTTACATGCCTCTCACCATAGACAGTGAGAGACATGGCTGGCCTTTGATAACCCAGTTAGCTGCACTGGGGAGACAGCGGTGACAACATGTTGATAGTGGGGCTTGAACACCTGGCATTTTATTTTATTTATATAAAATATTGCCTGGTACACAACTTGAGCAGAGGTTGAGAAATCTGATATAAATTATTTGCATGCTCTGTCCAATTCTTGTGCACAGATTCACTTGGCACATAAGTCCAATCAAAAAATTTTTTCACACTGCACTGAACTTGAACATCGAATCAACATAAATATCAATCTGGCACTGATGAGGTCCAGCTAATGTAAACGGTGGGAGACACACCACTCAAATTCCACTTGACATCTTCCACTGAGTGACTGTATGCCTGATATCTCAGGGCACTTAAACATAATTTTCACATGGAGATGTCGTTTTTTGGATTTTATATTTGGTCTTGTGTGTTATCTTCATAGCCAAACATCTGAGAGAAAGATTAAAGCTGTGTGTGTTTATGAACAGGATTTGATGCACAGGAGACGGTGAGCCCACAGTAGTCACATGGCATTGTAGAAAAATGCTGGTGAAATAGCACTGTAATTGAAAAGCAGCAACCAGTTTTGCACTCGTTTACTTTCCATCATACTATTCCCTTTTTACCCAGGAGTCTCTTTTGTTCCCTACAGCATGTACACAAAATCACTGCAGTTTATATGAGCCTACAGAGGTCATACAAATATATTCTTCTCACTGTGGAACTGCGCAAAACAGCTTTCTGTCATACAACGTTGTGCCTGGCTGTGCTGGAGGACAATGTGAGCCTGGAGGGATAGTTTTGTGTGTGTGTGTGTGTGTGTGTGTGTGTGTGTGTGTGTGGGCATGGGGTAGTGCTAGCGTGAAGTTGCACGAGATGCTAAGTGCAGTCTTACACTGAGTGCAGTGATTTCCAACATAGAAGGAAGTGTATGGTGGCAAATGCTGGCCTGGGGATTGCTAAGTGCAGAACGATGTACTGACTGTGACTGCCTGGCAGGACACTACATTAAAAACGTGGCTTGGGATACACATGCACGCAAGCACATATGGTCCCCAAAAGTGTAGTTTGTGTAATTACTAGATATTCCCAGTCTAAATAATGCATGATATTGTTAATTACAGTGGGATTACCACACTTTATTTCCCTCTGGTTCATGTCTAGCATCTAAAAACACTAAAGAAGGGGAATGTGATTAATGAAAAGGACACAGGGGGAGTTCAGAAAAGAAATGAGGATGAGGAACGGAATGCGCTTTTTTGTTTTGGAAGTTTGGATCGATAGGGCAAGAAAGAAGTGGACAAAAGTTGCTTAAACTGTTCTCTCCTTAAGTGACTTATAACATTAGAGAGATATAAAAGCCAAGCAAAAGTGAAAAGGAGGACCGTATGAGAGACAATATGAAAGCAAGAGATGAAGAAAAGTGAGGGAGCAGAGGAAAGGGGAGAGAAGGCAGTGTGTTGTTGTCTTAGGCATTGTTAAATTGCTTCACATATTACCCCAAGGGCAGATGGAAAAAGAAGCTATGTGCGATAAGTAGTGTATTGTACAGAACAGTTTATAGATAGACTGAAAGACATTAGAAGTAGGAAGGAAGGAAAGTCTTGGGAGGGCGCAATATCAATGCAAAATCAAACAAATTGTAAATAGAGGATGGGACCAAGCAAATCTAGTATTTATTTTATAAGTATTTATTTTACCTTTTCTCTGACCTTGCCTATTATTGCTTTCTCACTTATATTGACATTTTATCTTATATGGCATTAGGCGTATTTTGTGCTATGCTCTTTAAAACATCCTGTGTATTCCTGTCTAATATGACCTATTGAAAAGTGTGACCTAAATTAACACTACACCAAATCTTATGAAAATTGTTTACTGCAAAACTCAAGAACTGTGGTTTGTATAAATATCAAAAAGTTTCTGTTAAAACACTGATTTTGTTTGCTGTTTTCTTAACAGCACCTGCCTGTTACATACACTAAGCACTAAGTGATACTGAATGGCTGAATTTCCTTTAATATGATAAGGCAGGATACAGTGGTTAACATTCTTTTTACACCTAAAGTAAGTCGTCACTTTCATCTTCAGTCTTCAGAAGGATGTTGCCTCCATTACTAGGCTCATGTTACAGAGAGTTGAGTACAAATTTTTTATAGGCAAACTGCATAATCGAGTCTGGATGTGAACAGCAATCCTATATCAGAAAATACAGTATAACAAATGCCTTAGTCATCGTACACAGATCTGAAGTCTTTTTGTAGGCATATACTGAAAAAGTACAGCTCAATCCATGGCCACAAGGTCATATTTTCAACACTTAGCAGTTTTGAAGATAAGGACAATAAAAAAAATATGATCGGAAGAGTCTCTCAGTAGGTAGGGTTTATACAACTGCATAGAAATATCTAAGTGTATGGATCTGTGGTACAGTCATGATATCTCAGTGGTGGAGAAAGGATAAGGCACTGCAGGGGCAGATTGAGTTGTCTGTCTGGATGTCTGGGCTTCGGTTAAGTAACTTGCCACAAACATTATTTGTATATTTCAAAAGGGATTCATGTTCCAAATGTAGCAACTGATGACTTCATGCTATGCAAGAATTTCATGCTCTATGAACCACATATTTAGAACTTAATGTACATAAGTTATATAATAACAAAAAAACAATAAGTAAAATAACTTTTGGCATTGCAGCAAAGCTGGTACACAGTGTGAAACAAATGATAAACATGCATGATCACACACAATCACAAGTTCTACGAAGAAAAATAAAGTCTGCCATATCTAGTAGCTTATTTTACATATGGTGGATAAACACTTTTCTTTCTTTCTTTCTTTCTCTAGGTCTGTGGATTAAACCCCCATCTACCATGCAAGCCTCCCCACCCCGTCAAACAGAAAAATCACACCCATCCCTCATTTTACATCACCATCCGAGTAAAACACCCACCACTTCTCTCCCCTTTCATGCATCAACCCATTCTTACTCATCCGTCCTAAAGCCTTCACATAAAATCCTACCATCAGATACACCTCTCTGTCCAAAATACACCTGTGGATTTCTGGCTCAATCCATACCATCCCCAAATCCACTTCTACCCTCACTGCATTGGCTGACACTGGTCACATGTGCCTGCTTGCTGCCTGCTTTGATTGGACGGATTCCTGGAGCACTGGCAGGAGAAACGTGGGGCGTAGTTTCTTCATGCCCTTTTCACTGTGTGTGCCGGAATCTTTCAGAGTCTCTGAGCACACTCTGTGCAGACAAGGGCCTTCTCTTTGTTCCACCAAACATTGACCGCAGGACTGTTGAGCTTCGTCTTGCAGACAACTTCATTAGGGATGTGGGTGGTACAGACTTTGTCAACATGACTGGATTGGTGGATTTAACACTCTCAAGAAACACCATCAGCTACATTAAACCAATGGCATTTGCAGACCTTGAAAGTCTCCGCTCATTGCACCTAGATGGAAATCGACTGACGGCACTAGGTCCAAGAGACTTGGCAGGTATGCTGAACCTGCAGCACCTCATTCTGAACAACAACCAGCTTATCAACATTTCCTCTGATACCTTCGATGATTTTCTCCTCACACTGGAAGACCTGGACCTGTCTTACAATAATTTGCGCAAAGCACCATGGGAAGCCATCCAGAACATGGCCAGCTTACATACACTCAATCTCGACCACAACCTCATTGACCAGATTGAAGAAGGTTCCTTTGGTGAACTCTACAAACTTGCTCGGTTAGACATGACTTCTAATCGCCTACAGACTTTACCACCTGACCCCCTGTTTGCCAGATCTCAGACTGGAGTGATCAGCCCTACACCCTACAACTCAGTAATTAGTTTAAACTTTGGAGGAAACCCTTTGCACTGTAACTGTGAACTGCTTTGGTTACGGAGATTGGTTCGGAGCGATGACATGGAGACATGTGCTACTCCGATTCACCTAGCAGGACGTTACTTTTGGTCAATTCCTGAGGAGGAATTTACCTGTGAGCCTCCACTTATCACTCGTCATACACATAAACTCTGGGTCTTAGAGGGCCAAAAAGCAACATTAAAATGCCGAGCTATTGGAGACCCTGAACCAGTGGTGCACTGGGTCTCACCTGATGATCGGATTATTGCTAACTCTAGTCGTACCACCTCATTCCGTAATGGGACACTCGAATTCCTAGTGACTGTAGCCCGTGATGATGGTGCTTATACCTGTATTGCAATCAATGCTGCAGGTGAGGCCACTGCGATTATTGACCTTAAGGTGATCCCCCTCCCTCACCGAGGTAATGGGACAGTGTCTTTAGCCCGAGACCCAGGGTCATCAGATATTACCAGAGGAAAATCATCCAATGGGCAAACCCCCAGCCAGGACACCAACATAGACCCACAAGAAGGTAAAGAAGAAGTAGAGACAGAGGATGGAGGGAATGAAGGAGGAGAGGACCAGTTTGTGGAGGTGCAAGGGGTGACTTCCACTTCAGCACAGGTTCGGTGGGATATAGGCAAACTTTCAGGTGCATACTTGGTTTGGATGTACCAGATACAGTACAACTGTACCGCAGATGAAACTCTGGTGTACCGGTGAGTAAATCTCACAAAGTTTTACAATTACAACCAAGTACAGCATGTGCTTTTACTGCATATTTTATTGTTAGTTTTTAACTGGGAAATTGTGAAGCTTTACTTGTGAAATTTTATGTTAAGTAGAACTACAATGAGACAGTTACTCATTACTGTTAACGGTGTGTTATATATATAATATAAAATTGTTTTATGTAAAGACAAACAAACAACAACAGAAAAAAAAAACATTGTCTGTAAAATTACTGCGTTATTAATTTTGAATAAATTTAAATTTATAATTTTAAATTCAAAATAAATTATAAATTATAAATAAATTAAAATTAAAATTAAAATTAAAATTAAATTGAATAATAAGAATAATCTTATTATTCAATACTATCTGCTAAGGTGCAGTCTTTTAAACTTGACTTTCAATGCTTGTATGTGACTATGAATTCTATATTTATGTTTTCTATACATTGGAATGAAACCTTATTTCTCAAGGACCAAGGTGCAACACATAGCATTGTGTTGCAGGAGTATTACATATATAGTATGCAAGAATACATAAAGTGCAAATACAAAGTGGGCAGTGGCTTAGTGGTTAGCATCGTTGCCTTATAGTGAAAGGGTTGAGGGTTTAATTATTCATCAAGGGCCTTTCTGTGTGCATTGTGTGGGTTTCCTCTGGGTTAACCAGTTTCCTCACACAGTCCAAAGACATGCATGTTGGGTCAACTGGCTTATCTTATTTGCCTACACATGGGAATGGGAGTGTACATTACTGTCTGTGTCTGTATTAACCCTGCGGTAAACTAGCTACCTGTTCAGGTTGTTCCCTGCCTCTTGCCTGAAGTAAACTGGGTTGGGCTCCAGCTTCCCCCATGCACCTGATGGATAAGCAGTAAAAATAATGGATAGATAATATGAAAGCAGCAATAGATATATCTGTACCAGCAATACATTTATTATTCATTAAGGAAACTAGCAGAAAATTACAATGATGTTCTTCACTGGACGTTGGCTGACAGCTCATCAGAAGTTCATTATTAGCATGAGAAGCTAACACACACCAAATATAATGCTTTTGCTTTTTCTCAGCTAATATTTGCACATTTGTACTGAAAGATGTGTGGGTAAAGGAAAGGAACAAACAGCATAATTTGCATGTGTGGGAATGCGTAAAAAAAGTTCAATTTTGACTACTTGAGCATTTCAGTTGCATCAGCAAATATAAAAATCCATTTCAAAAACATGGATATTTTGTGTTCAAATAGCTCTTCCAAAAAAAAAAAAAAAAACAAAAAAAAAAAAAAAAAAAAAAAAAAAACGTTAGTATGCCTTTTAGGCATTATGCCTACCTTTTTCTGAACACAGTGATGGAAATATAACCCATGCTTTATTAAAGACGCAGCAAATGTACCTTGAAGAATCTGTAGTCTCAAAGAAAATATATTGCAGTGTAATAAATGCTCAATCACTGCACACATCACATCCAGTTCCTGTAATAGTGTAGTAATGGGTTCGAAGTGGTATGGTCTGATTCCTGTCGTCATCTCCAGGTAGCCCTAAGCTGGATGTTAAACTTGAGGTGAAAGTACTACTCTATTCTGGTATGATTTGTCTTGCTGAAAGCTCCAGCAATAGATTCAGCCTAGTTGCTCACAGACATTTTCAGAAAATGTTCAATCTCACAGCTCTTAGAGACATTATCAGTGACAGATGACACCCAAACTCAACCTGGTTGGGAGGGGCAGCAGGACTCATTAGAGGTGGCTACTACTGCAGACACTGTAAGCAAAATGAGGACTGAGACAAAACAAGGGAAGGAGGGATAGAGGGACAGAAACAGCAGTGCTGAAAATTTGATGGAAAATGCTGTGAAATAATGAGCAAAAACTCACAAAAATGGGAATATTTAAGCTGACTAGCCATGCCTCTGATCCTCCCCTTCCTGTGTTCATGGTATTTTTTCTATATTCTGTGAGAGAAGAAGCGTGAAGAAGCAGCTGAATGACTTGGACATATGAAGGCATGGTTTAGATTAGTAGAGTGTATTGATGTTTAAGGAGTAAGGCATGAGTAAGTGGAAAAAGCCACACCCACACATCACTTAATCCATTATGTTCTGGTCCATTTCTTTTCTATTCCTCTCTAGAGTCCTCATAATTGCCTGTTTCTGTGTCACCAGCTCAGCGACACTCCTATGTCTTTTTTATTGCAATAAGTGCTTGTCTCTGAGTGGATGGGTTTTTGTGACTACAGTCAGTCTAAATTTGCATAGCTATATATACACATAACATTGAAAGGCACTAGAAGAAAAGACTAGGGTCTTCTTTTGAAAAACAAGTCCATGAGTGATGCATTTGAGTACCAGAAAACAATTTTAAAGCTAACTACAAAATAAAGTCACTAATATATAGCCATATTTACAGTTGAGTAAAGTGCATGCAGTAAGGATTTGACATTGAAATTGTGCACACTGGTATTCAGACCTCTACTCAGCATTGATGGAAGTTACAACAATATTAAACCACAGTATTAAGCACAGAGCATCTTTGTGACATTTGCGGTCTATAAGACAGTTGTACATGTAATCATAACACAGTGTGTCACGCCAATATTCATGCTTTGGGAAATGTAAATGCACTAAAACTATGAAATTCTATTTGAGGCTAATATGAAAACCATAAATATTGCACTATGTAATTCAAATATTGAATGAATATATATTTTACTACTGAATTAATTTAAAATGAGCTGTAAACATAGACGATGAATAATCAGTAAGCATATCCTTCAAACATTTTCACAGGAAAGCACATTATGTCAGAGAGAACAGGTTCTGCATGGTTTTCTGCATGAACGCATATGGTGCAAAAGAAACCACAAAAGTGTCCCAATGCATCGTGGATGTGGGGATGAACCAATTTGACATTTTACTATATAAAATAGATATCATAATTTAACATTGATAGTAGCATGGCCTAGTGGCGTAGTGGTTAGCACTTCCACCCTACAGCAAGAAGGTCCTGGGTTCAAGCCCCATGCCCGATGAGGGTGTTTCTGTGTGGAGTTTGCATGTTCTCTCCACGGTTGTGTGGGATACCACCAGCTACTCAGGTTTCTTCCCATATTGCAAATACAGGCACAATGTTTCCCCCTCACTGTGACCCTAATAGAGGATAAATCGTTTAAAAAAATGAAAACATGGAAAAAAGATAAGCTGGCCACACCAGCATGCTTCCAAACCGTGCTGGACCACAGTGACATCGTCTTGACGCCATGATGATGTTCGCTGTCCACCTGCACTGACTACCATGAACTGCGAGATTTTAAAATGTTAGAAATTTCATGGCAGTTCTCAAAACCATGCATCACCATCTAGCTCCCTTATAGCTGCAGTGTTAACAACTTTCGCAACCTTTCTGATCCCTGTTCAGTCGTTCAATACAAACTCATTAAAACCATTTCACACCGTGCTTTCACCTGCTGCTCACAACTGTTCTGCCACATCACTGTCACATTAACCTGCTCTGTACCGCCATCAAACCCTCCACCACACAAGACTGTTTAAAACACCGCAGTCATATTTTTCAAACTGCGATCAACCACTGTTATATCCACCCTGTGTGAAGCTACAGTCATGCTATAGATGTGTGCACGCGTAACTGTTGGAACTCAGTATAAAAACCAAACATGTAAAATAACAGGATTTACAGGATCAAGTGCTATATTATAAGATGCCAATTAAAACCTGTACCAATATACTGTTCACTGTAGTCTCCCATTATTTTATATTACTTCATTTGACATCAAAAAGCAATTTTATGTCTTCAGTCGGCTTTTCCTGTTTTTTTTCCTTATCATTTTTCAATTTAAACACAATGTTTGTGATTAAGGGCAACCTCAGAGGCATAAAGTACACACAGTTGATTTGCATAATGTTAGTGGAAATCCTGGAAAATTGACTGTGCTTCTTTGCCTGCATAAATATGATTATGGATCATATAGAATTCTCCTGAGTTCTGAAATTATTCACTATGTGTAGGACACATTTACTTGCCCATAACTGTTAGGGTTTGCTCTTACCACTAAAATTCACTTAGAACTATCCAACTTCTTTTCACTTCCATACCCATTTCATCTCTATCTGTATTCTCTTAGATCTTTACAGCAAATACTGTGTGTGTGAGATTATATATGGTGGAAAACAAACAGATGCCTGAAAAGGCATTTTTCAGCATTGCAATTAGGTAACATGAAAATAATAGTGAATTGAGTTGTGTTTTTTATTTTGTTAAATCTCGAGCTCCACCTGTTCTGTTGGAGATATCTTATGTGCATGCGCACTATCACGGCTATTCACGGTTTAGGTTTATGATTCTAGAAGTGGATGCTTCGGTTAAACTAATCGCGAATGTCTTTTAACATATTTTAAACTTGTTTTTCGACTAGATCTACCAGTAAGGCGTTGAAAAGTTACAATTTCCTTCCTGTCCCATTATCTTTACAATTACTTTTTTTGTTATCCTCCCTTTGGCTCGGCAGACGAGTACAGGGTGATATATGAGTCGGAACTTCAGCACCGTTTTCCACAGCATAGTCAGGTCAAGTGGTGTTGTATGCTTAGTTTTAACCTAGACAAGATCTAGAGGCTAGATAAGATCTAGATTACCATCCTGTATAATTTATGGTGCATTATTATTGTCATGATTAGGAAGTGGGTTTCCCAAGTTCATGCCCTTTCCTTTCACTGTTAATTTCCTTCAACTTTAATTGTTGTACTAAGATCTATTCTTATTTTCTAGATCTATATACTCACTCTTTATTACTTTCCTATTATTTATCTGACATATATATTATATACAGGGCTTTCAAATTAAGCTGGCGGCCAGCTGGATTTCCATTTCACCTTTCTTGGATGAGAGCAGACTCTTTTGTATACCCTAATCATGCTCATAAATTGTGGAGTTCCACGCTTTTTTGATCACGGCCCTAGTGCAAACCCAGGGGAGAGAGAGCGACGTGCAGAAGGAAGAAAAAAGGAGAATATGGCCGGAAATATATAGGATGCAGTAATCTATTCAGTTTACTTAAGAAACTTTTATTTGAACTTTGAACTGTGATTTATTAACTTTTCCCTGAATCATTAGTACAACTCGTATTTCACACATAATCTCTCCGCTGATATAATACAGGATTTTCCTGATCTTCTTGATCTAGTCATTTACACATGTCCAAAATTTATAATAAATCCCCAAGTTTATAAACCTATTTCAGGTCATTATGATCTGACATGGAAAAACACATCCCGGACGAAAAAATTTGAAAGCCCTGTAAATATTAATATTGTTAATAATAACAATATATAATTATTCATTATTAAATTATTGTATAAATTAGTAGAATTATTATTATCATCATCATCATCATCATCATCATTATTATTAATATTATTTTATAGCTAAAGTTATATACAATTTATTTAATTTATTTAAAAGCATAACTTTTTTGAATGATCCCCCTTGCAAATAAATCAGGTCATGTCATGTCATTTTCTGAACCGCTTAATCCTAATTAGGGTCGCGGGGAGGCTGGCGCCCATCTCAGCCGAC
>JAOUQZ010000041.1:8587893-8598804 GCA_028564935.1 Neosilurus hyrtlii
TATATATATATATATATATATATATTATAATATTTGTTGCATTTATTCCATAGGCTGCAACAACAAAACAAGGGCAGATTGACTCAGGGAATCCATAAATCTAAAAATATTGGCACTCATGCTGATGACCTTGGCCAGTAACTCATAATTTACAGCTGAATCATGCTTAATAGAATCAACCCTCAGTGGCTGGGTTACTTGAGCAGTAAGAGAAAGAGAAAGAAAGAAAGAAAGACAGACAGACAGATGGATGGACGGATGGACAGAATAAAAGAAAGAAAGAAAGAAAGAAAGGAAAATGGAAATGAAAGATGGCTTCAGAAAGAATAGGACAGAAATGGAAGGTGTGGGTGGTCGGGTGGGGGCCAATAATAAAGCTGTATAATTAGAAGATAAAAAAACAAAAAGCAAAGGAACATATATGTATGTAGAGATTAGTGCATATGAGCTGGAGAGCTTGAACAAGGCAGAAAGGTCATGTAGGCTGAGAGAAAGGGTAAAAGCACAGCACGGGTGGAATAAGATGAGTAATTGATAATGAGACAGATAATTGAATGATCTATGCAATGCAGGTACAAGGAAAGAGAAAGAACTGAGTGGGAGGCATAGCGGGTAAGATGGGAGGTTGTCAAAGGCAGAAGTGTGCAGTTGTATGGTTGTATTTTTTCCTGCAGCAGCACTTGCACATACCCATTATTTTAGTTATGCATTTGTAGGACAATGGCACACTATTCAGTGCATTAAAAAAAAAGCTGAAAGTGGAGCATTAAGGTGAGCAAATAGAGCATCAATACATTCACACCTCTCTGAGTGCTCATTTATAGCTTACTTTTTCTTTTTGCAGTACAACATTTTAAAGTCTAATACCCACCCTCTTCTCACCTCCCTCTCCGTGTTTCTTTATTACAGGTCAATTACTTAATCACTCATCTTCTGGTATGGATCATTTGAGGAGCTCTTTTCTCTTAAGCAGTCCCTGCTGGTAGCAGCAAAACTATTTCACATTAAGAGTCATGCTTTCTTTTCGTAATTCAATTGTAGGTTACTACTTGATTAATTCAATTTTTCTCTACTGAGCCTCTATTCACATCCAGTCTTCCTCTTTTCAGACATCTTTTGTTGCCTGCCTGATTTTTTTTTTTTTTGCTGCATCCTTGCACTAATTCACTCTTTTATTGCTTCATCTTTTTCAGAATTCTGCCCTCTACGAGTAACAGCTTCCTCCTAAAGAATTTGGTATCTGGAGCAGACTATAACCTGTGTGTTTTGGCTATTTTTGATGACACAGTCACCTCCATGGCTGCCACAAAGGTTCTTGGATGTGCTCAGTTCAGCACCAAGGATAACTACCCAGACTGTCGCTCACTCCAGGCCCACTTTTTGGGTGGGACCTTGACCATCCTTGTTGGAGGAGTCATCGTGGTTACGCTACTGGTGTTTACTGTGGCACTTATGGTGCGTCATCGGGTTTGCATTAATCACAGCAATCATCACGGCACTAGTGGAGAGGTCAGATGCTCAAGGTCTAACTCATCACCTCCAGGGAAAGGAGCCAATGTTTTTTCGCAGAGAAACAGCAGTGGGGAAGTAATGATGGTGGTCTTACCTAATGGGCTGTCTCGAAAACAAAGAGATGTGGGAGGAGTGGCAGAATCATCATCAAATTTGTCTCCCTCTCAGAAACCCCAAACACTGCCTAAGCCCAAAGTGAATCTGGAGCAGCTAAAGGCAGGGGTAAGATCACAGAAGGCACTTCCGCCTTATACCCCAGAGACTGAACGAATGCCAATGTACTACACCCCCAAGAAACTGTCCTCATCTACACTGCCACGCCACTCACGTCAGTCAGAGGCAGGACTGACTAAACTCCATTCCGCAAACAGGGATATAGAGAAACAAACTAACTTCAGCCTTGTTGCTTCATCACACAGTGATCGGAGGTTCAGCACAGGAGGGTCTGTTGTACTCCGGCGAGGAGGCAGAGACAGTGGATGTAACCCAGAGATAGCCTATGAGAGCTCAGGCCTAAGTGTTGCAAGGCACAGACGTAGTTCCTCGTTTGACATGGGCAACATGGCGGCCACAACCTGCTATAGTTATGCCAAGCGGCTGAGTGTCATCTGGAGCAAGCGCAGTCAGTCACTGCATGGTATGCTAGCCCAATGCGCCTCTGCAAACAGCATCTCCACCACCAGCAGCGGCAGCGGAGATTTCCATATGAGACATACCCGTAGTGCCATCCACGCTTACAAATCCAACACCATGCCTTCAAGCATAGCCAGAACGCATACAGAGCAAAATAGAGACAAAGGTAAAGGGAAAGTAAAGGCAAAAAATGAAGGAGAAGAACTGGAGGAAAGTGTGGTTTAGATAGTGGCTGCACATGAGACGCATGGGCTGCACATCAAAGGAAGAAATAAACAGACCTTCTAATAAAACACGAGGGGTGACTGTGGCAAGACGTAGATGAAAGTGGAGAGTTAAAGAGTGCAACGTTAGGTGTGATACGTGGGAGAAGGTAACAGGCTGAGGGAAAGGTTGAGTGGAAAGATGAGAAGTGGAGAAAAGATGTCATGATAGGAAAAAAAGAGCAGACAGAAAGATACAAGGAGAAAAGGAGGAAAAAAAGGAGAGCAAAGTTAGGAATCAAGTAAATGTCAAATGGACTAAAAAAGGAGACACACCGATGCATATCCTACGGGACTGGAGTCTAAGTGGATTCTGAACCAATGCAGAAATTCAATCCCTCCAATGAACCTATAATGCGTGAATAGAGGAGCTAAATTCAGGCTAGGTATTTTACCTATTTTGATGCAAACAAACAAAAAAAACTTTTTACACACACAGGCAAAGAGAAAAACTGATGGCATTTCAGCAATCATCAGTTAGCTATCCTGTCATTGGGATTATGGAAGCAAAGGCGTAGCTCGAAATGCCAAGTCATGCCTAATCAATCGGATAGGAATCACAGATATATATATATATATATAGTGAGAGGGAGAGAGAGAGAGAGAGAGAAAGAGCGAGAGAGAGAGAGCTGCCTTTGCAGCAACCTGGGAGCAAACACAAAGGCACGGGCGTGAAATGTAGCACCGGAATGATGAAATGATTGGGGACAAATTTACCACATAGACAAATAAATGGCCACTGACTGAGAATGAATGGGATCAATTACAGTGGGTGTGTGTGTGTGTGTGTGTGTGTGTGTGTGTGTGTGTGTGTGGGTGTGTGTGTGTGTGTGGGGCAGCCAGTGTGTACGTGGACAAGGAAGAAGACTCTTTTTGTTTACTTATGTGATGCTCCATGTAACTATATTCATCAAGACTCTGGTCTGATGAACTGATACTGATCCGTTATTGTGGACAGGATCATTAAAATATTATAAATTGTCATTAAGATTACATAGAGTTTTTTAAATAAAACAAACGGCTGAAAGGAAGGATAAAAAAATAAATAAAAGTCTGTTTTGTTACTAATTTTCATGAGTGATACTAGAGCTAAAACGCAATTTTGTTGCAACAATCTTTCATGATTTTTTGTTAGCGATATGATTGTAATTATCATTGAGCTTGGATGAAAAAAAAAGAACAAAGTTTTGTGAGTTCAATGATAATAATAACCATCCTGATGATAATGTTTTTGTTTGATTTCCATTTTGCCAAAGTAAATATTGTTATCTTGACTTGATATTCTAAATGATGAAATAAAACAGAAAAATAAGAGAAAAAACAGATTTTCTTTTTAATTGTGTAATTAATGTCCTAAGAAGACAGAATGGGGGAGTTGAATATTGTCCTGTCACATAATCTCTCTCTCTCTCTCTCTCTCTGAGTGTGTGTGTGTGTGTGTGTGTGTGTGTGTGTGTGTGTGTGTGTGTGTGTGTGTGTGTCCGCTTCATTTTCATTGGCCCCTAATATATTGTTCACTCTTTGCTGATAACCCTGGTGTCTGTGCAATTATCTATATGGAATGAAAAATAGCCCCTCTAACATACACTCTCAAACGGACGCTCAGCCCTAATCATCTTCAGAGTGACAGAGTGAGACAAGGAGAGCAATGGACTGAAAGGCTGAAAACAAGGACATGAGCATGTGGGAGACTGCTGATGTGAGTGACAAGGCAGAGGACAGAGACAAGGCAAAGTGCAAGAGAAACAGAGCAAGAATGAGATTGAAGGGTGAGAAAGAAAGTAGTGGGTATATACTGCCTGTGCAAGAGCTATTTTTAGAATGGAACCACTTTGCCAGAATGCACTGCATTGCCAATAAAGCATATAAGCATGGCTGAGGTGTGAAAAACCTGGTAAAGGACGTGTTTTGTGTGTGTGGGTGTGTGTGTGTGTGAATGAACAATGTGTGCTTTTCTGCCTTCTGTGTTTACCTTCTGCATTTATGGGATCTGAACACATAAATATAAAATATAGCATGTACAAAATATAAAGTAAAATTATCCTCAGTCAGAATTGATCCATTCCATTTACATATTTACAGATTTTTAATGAATATGATTTAGCTGAGGGTGGCAAGGTGGCATTGTGGTTAGCACTTCCACCTCACAGCAAGAATGTCCTGGGTTTAAATACAGGGCTCGATTGTTTCTGTGTGGAGATGGATGTTCTCCCTGTGTTTGCGTGAGTTTCCTCCAGGTACTCCGGTTTCTTCCCACAGTCCCACAAAGACATGCACATTAGGCTAATTGTCTGTTCCAAATTGACCCTTGGTGTGAGTGTGAATGGTTGTGTGTGTTGCCCTGTGCTGGAGCAGGAAGTTGATCAGAATGTACCCAGCTTTTACCCAGTGTTGGCTGAGATAGGTTTCAGCCTCCCCGTGACACCAGTACAATTAAGCGGGTCGGCAAATGAGTGCGTGAGAGATTTTGCTGAATTCATGACATTTACAACAAACTTATTTTACATTATGTGCATGTAAGCAGCAGTATATCCTGTTCAATGCTGCATTAAATTTCATCAGTTCTGACAACAAACATCCTATTAATATTGTTAAAAACTAATTTTTTAAAAATAATATTACAAAATATGCAACCTATTTGCTCGAAATCAGATGGAATTGTTGCAATTTCCTCCCTGACCCTGATGAATAATTGATACAGATAATGGATGGAAGAATATAACATAATATTGCCTGTATGACCTTAATTAACACTCAAAGTACCTTGGTTACCCAGTCACACCTTTATAATGAACTTCAGCAACAGAATGAGCAGAACATAAAATGGAACATTTCTCTAACCAAATGATCAAATGATTAACTTTCTGCACAGAGACAATGGAAAGAGAAGTTGTTTTCACACACAAACACACTACACACACACACACACACACACACACACACACACACACAAACACACACACACACAGTGTGAAAATGAATAGCTGTCTGTCACTCTGTCTTAGCCTCTTGTCAAGGTATCTGAAATCTGAAATCATCTGAACTCAGCTGGGATTGCTGTCTGTAGCCCACAACATACAAGTGGAATAGAAAATTCATTTATTAATGTATTAAGGCTTGTGCAGTATAACTTTTATAAATACTGCTGACCCATCAGTCAGGTTATAACACATTTTCCGATATTACACAGGAATCTTGGGGTTAATAAGCAATTACTAAATGAGGCAAGGTATGATATAAAGGATTGTTCAGTCAAGGGGCTGTCATCCGCCGAGGCCAAAGGCAGAGACAGAATCATTTTCCATATCATATGAAAGCAGAATTCTATAATTTTTTATTATTCATTTAAAATAGTTTCACAGTAGACAGTCACATTACAAATGTTGCATGTGTTAATCATGCAATAATCATTCAACTTACCTGATGGCAATAAGGGAATAATTTGGTTATCCGATAGCAATGATGCAATATCAAGGGTTATTTGACTTTTCACCAATCAAAAACAAGAAAATCTCTGTTATCCTGAGTGGATAACAGTAAATTTAAAATGAAAGACATACACTCGCGATTTGTCATTGTCACGTGGGCCATAAAAAACCCTTTAAGTTTGCTTTCATGTGTTTCTGTGAAGTATATAAAAACACTTTTAATGACTTTAAAAACATGCCATTACAAACCACTTGCTCTATTTGCAAGTTTAAAAAATCTTCTTCTTTTGGCTGTTCCTGTTAGGGATCGCCACAACAGTTTATCAGTCTTCATTTCACTCTGTCCTCTGCATCCCTCTCCTCCATGCCAACTACCTGCATGTCCTTTCTCACCACTCTTCTGCCTTCCATCTCCTCCTACCAGGCAGTTCCATCCTCAACATTCTTCACCCAATATAACCTTATCCCTTCTATACACATGCAAAAAACATCTCAATCTGAGATCCAGAGAAAATCACAGCATCTTCATTTTCATCCAGTTCCATCTCCTTTCTTTTTTATAGCGCTACTATTTCCAAACCATACAGCTGGCAATACTGCTGTTTTATAATCCTTTCCCATCCCTCCTGAGGATACCCTTCTATCACAAATCACTCCAGTCAGACTTCTCCACTCATTCCACCCTGCCTTCCACCATATCATACCACCCTGACTCACCACCCTGACTTCCTCATACAGTACCACAGCTCCTCTCTTGGCACTTTGCCGTACACTTTCTACAAGTCCACAAACACACAGACTAACTGCTTCTGCCCTTCCCTGTACTTCTACAACAACACTGCTAATGCAAATATGGCATCAGTGGTGTTTTTTCCATGCCATTAAACCACACTGCTATTTACAGATTCTACTACTCTTTACCATAACTTCTTAGTGTGACTTATCAACTTTATACCTCTGCAGTTACTGCAGCTCTGCACATCTTCATTGTTCTTTGAAATTGGTACAAGGACACGTCTCCACTGTTCAGGCATCCTCCCACCATCCAAGAATTTGTTGAACAATCTGGTTAAAAACTGCACTGCTAGATTTCCTAAACATCTCCATATCTCCATTGGTATATCAGGTCCAACTGCCTTTCCTCTCTTCATAGCTGCTCTCAGTTCATCTTTACCAATCCCTGGCACTTCTTAGTTCACTCTCTCCACATCCTCCAACCATATATCTTTCTCATTTTCTTAACTCATCAGCTTCTCAAAATTTTCTTTCCACCTTCCAAAGACACCCTCCTCGCTCACTCACTTGCTGAACTTGTTGATCCTACGAGGGTCAAGGGGCGGTATCTTTCACTGCTCAATCATTGTGGCTGACCAGTTTTAAGTTTTAAGTTCTTTTCTCCTTTATTTGTGTTCAGCTTCTCATACAACTCATTATATGCCTCTTCCTTGCATTTTGTCACCTCTTTCTTCACCTTGCGCAACATCCCTTTTTATTTCTATTTACTTTCTTCATCTATCTGAGTGTTCCACGTTTTCTGCTAATCTCTTTCCCTTGATGCTATTCTGATCTTTCCTGAACCTAATTCCACCATAGGAATATGAGGACTCTTTGTCCTCATTCCTTTGTCCAGATGCCAGCCCAAGTACTTTGGCAGCTTTCTTCATCAGCTACATGCTGTAGCTGTCTTGTCCTCCAGCATTCCCTAGCTGCTACCCAACACCTGTTTTACCTCCTCTTTGAATTTCACACAGCAGTCTTCTGCATTTAGCTTCCATCGTCTGATTGTTGGTTCACTTCGCACTCTTCTCCTGTTCACCCCAACATCATCCTACACGCTACCACTCGATGCTGTCTAGCAATACTATCCCTTGTCACTGACTTACAGTCACTTAAGTCCTTGAGGTTGTGCCTCCTGCATTGGACATAGTCTGCCTGACAGCATCTTCCTTCACTTTTATGTCATTCTGTGTTCCTCCTTCTTTGTGGTGTAAGTATTCATGGGTGCCATTTTCATTCGTTTTTGTTAATTCAGCGTTCTTCTCCTTAACACTACACCTTCCTATCTCTTCCTCATCATCTGTTTCCCTTACCAACATGCCTACTGAGTTCTGATCTAGTTACCTCTCTTTTGTTCTTGGGAACACTTTAAACCAATTCATTTAACTCCCAGGAGTCCTCCTTCTCCTTCCTCTTACAATCTACTTGAGGGGTATATGCACTGATGACCTTTCGCATCACTCCTTCAATTTCCAGCCTGACACTCAGCATTTCTTTTTCTTTTCACTTCCATGCTCTCTTACTTTCTTCACTTCCTTATGACCTCTTCTTCAAGAATTACCCCTACACTATTTCTATACCCATTCAAACCATTAAAAATCACCTTGATCCATCTCCAATATTCCTGGTCTTACTTCCTTACCACAGGTCTGGTATACACAATATGTCCACCTTTCTTCATATCCATCACATCAACAAGGTCTCAACCTTTACCAGTCATGCTACCAACAATCAATGCTCATCCTTTCTCCTCTCTCTTTGTCTCTGGATGCATCTTTCTCCTCTTGTCCTTCACCTTGGCCCAACAGTATCCAATTTTCTCTGGTACCCTGCTGTTAACCCAGGCCTTGACCAGTCCACTATAAACATTCTGTTTTGAATCTGGTTATTTCATTTAGCACAGGTTTTGCAGCAGATTATCTTCCTGATGCATCACTCCCAGTTTATCCTGGGATTGGGACCAGCACTAAGGGCAAACTGGCTTGGGTAAACAAAGATGGCAATCATTGAAAAAACACTTACACACAAACACAAATGGTCCTTGAAAACTTGAAGAAACGAAATGTGTAAGAATGACAGTTATTACTTGAAAGTGTTTTATTCTTCTTTGTGTTTAGTTAATTGGTTAAAACATTCAACTTTTTTGTTTTATTCCATGTGACTGTATCCCACATATTTTTAATCTGATAATTATGATTATTCCAAACTCATTATTGGTGAATAGATAAAGATTTTCTATAAATGTTTGATATGGTTGCCATTGTCTTAATGACAGAAAGTTATGTGTTCTTTAATACTTCTGTGATTTTCCATCAAAGTTTACAACATGAACTCATTAGACCAATTCTAGACCTCTGCTCTTTGTAGTATCAGAAGCCTCACATGCCATGCTGCAGGGAGTTCTTTGTATCTTTAAAGAGATGAACCCCTGCCCTTCTCTCTTTGTGGTAATGGAAGTCTCACACCTTGTTCTACATAGCTCCATGTTGGACAGAGCCGTTCATCTTAGCAGAAGATTTGCTTACTGTTTATAGAAAACTCCACTCTGCAAATGCTCTGCTTCAATCTCCAATATCAAGATCTATCCTCTCCTATCCCATCGTATGATTTACAAGACTTTTCAAGAGCAGTACAGAACTTCTACTTCCAAGAATTCTAACACTATCGCAGTCCAAACAATAAACAGCTGTTTGAAATAAACAGGCTTCCATTTGTTGCAGACAACCAAAAAACATGATGGACAACAAACATATTCATGTGTGTGTGTGTGTGTGTGTGTGTGTGAGTGAGAGAGATAGAGAGAGAGAGAGAGAGAGAGAGTGAGAGGGAGGGAGAGGTATGGGTTGTAACATCATATTCATGTGTGTGTGTGTGTGTGTGTGTGTGTGTGTGTGTGTGTGTGTGAGTGAGAGAGATAGAGAGAGAGAGAGAGAGTGAGAGAGAGTGAGAGGGAGGGAGAGGTATGGGTTGTAACATCAAAGGAACATACATAAGTGCCCCTGGAGAGCACAAAATTCCCAGAATACTTATAGCAGTAATATGGACTTACTTTTAGTAAACCAGGAGTTTGCCAGTGTTGATCATGATTTTGCGGGAAAGCATCAGTGCGATAATTAAAAAAACACAAATCACAAAGATCCACTTTTAGGTAGCACCTAAATCAATATATTACAGAATTGCTCTAGATCGCTACATTACAGCAGCCATTAATTCATATTTTACATACACCTACGTGGGGAGCAGGGTCATTTGGGTTTTAACCATTAAAACATGATGGCTATGATATTCCATTCATTGGGCCAAGCAGCACATTCTCATCTGCCTTCTATGTTTTACACTTTACGCACTATAGCAAAAATGGCATGGGGTTAAAGGGTACCACAGAATACAATTAATCAGAGTTAATATTTTTAATGAGTTATTTTTAGTGTGAATAATAACTGGAGACATAGAGAGCATGCCAATGCATTCAGCTTCCATTTATATAATTAAAAATGCATCATAGCAATTTAATTGATATTTTTTTAAAAACAATAATGGTCCACATACGTTTGGTCATTCTATTTTCATGTCAATAACAAAATATTGGTTTTTATTATCAGAAATCCCAAATTCAACATTTAAAAGTAAATGCAGTTTTCTTTCTTCTTTGTCGGTCCAAGTACAAAATCATAAATAAGCAAAGCAAATTTCATTCTGCACAAGCGGAAATTGCATGTCCAGATTATTTTCATGACAGCAGATAATGCTGATACTTTTAGCTGGCTACAAGTATCTTTGAGTCCTGCGGGAAGTACTTCATCACCACCAGCAATGTCACGATCTGTCACAACATGTTGATTCAATGATTTGCATCCCCACTGAAGAAAAGGCAAAGGATTACCGTCAGTGTCTACCACCAGTGGATAGATTTTTCCTCATATGAACACAAATTGTTCACATTATTTTATGTGTGCTAATTTAGCATCTAGCATTCACCGTCATATTTTTTACATGATCATGTATATCACACCTGAAAACCTATGATCAAATTTAAAACGTTTGTGATTTTTCTGCACGGCGGGATCTCAGAATTATTACAGCTTAATGGATTTCCCAAAGCTCATGCATAATTAATCACAAGAATGCATCAATCTGTGTATATTTTTATACATCTCTCTTTCCCACCTCCATTTTCAACTTCTTCATCTCTCTATTTGGGGCAGTGGTGGCCTGGTGGTGGGGTGCTGGATTACTGATCCCAAGGTCGGGGGTTCAAGCCCCACTATCGACGGGTTCTCACTGCTGTCCCCCCAGTG
>JAOUQZ010000041.1:8598904-8611870 GCA_028564935.1 Neosilurus hyrtlii
TTCCAAATCACCCCTAGGTGTGAGTGTGAGTGCGAATGGTTGTGTGACTGTTGGCCCTGTGATGGCCTGGCGAGCTGGTGTACCTCGCCCTCGCCCAGAGTCGGCAGAGATGTGCCCCGCGACCCTAATTAGGAATAAGTGGTTCAGAAAATGTTTTTTATTACAATACTATCAACCAAATACATTGATTGTTATATTTATATTGGGATACAACTACAATATTTTTAGGCAAACTGTTTGATTCACACTGATCATGTAAATATGCTAATAGTTTCCTAGTATTAATGTACTAGCTAGTCATTTAGTGTGAAATGAACATGGTAACAAGTTACTGAAAAAATGTCCCTCTCTTTGTGGCAAGAAACAGGAAAACCTCCACACTGCCCAACTCACAAAAAGAGCATGAAAGGGATGCATCATTCTGGTGGCAGCATGACACTTTCTATTTGGTGTTATTATATGTCAGTCTATAATTGGAAGCTGAGTCATGTGGGTATACTGGTGATGGATGATTAATGTTTTTTTTATTCTGAGGTGCTTGCTGGAAAAATAAAATGACAGCACTAAATAATTATTCATTTGGCAACAGTTAAGGTGAAATCAAGGCATGCATACATGTACAGTACCCTACATATCTTGTCATGAAGGATAAGCCTTGCAGCAACAATCTAAACTACAAAAAAGATGTGCTTTTGATATTGCTTCAGAAAGAGTTGTATTATGTGCTGGAGAAAGCATTTGTTATTCATCCATTCATTCATTTTCTGAACAACTTAATCCTAATTAGGGTTGCAGGGAGGCTAGCGCCCATCCCAGCTGACTCTGGATGAGGGCACAGTACACCATGGACAGCTCGCCAGGCCATCACAGGGCAGAAATACGCTGATGGCAATGCAGCCTACTCTTTACAAAAGTCAGCAGTAGTTCTTTTACATACCTCTCACCATAGACAGTGAGGGATATGGCTGGCCTTTGATAACCCCGTTAGCTGCACTAGGAGGATGCAGCAGTGACAACTCGGTAATAGCGAGGCTTGAACTCCCAACCTTCGGAGCAGTAAGCCAGCACCTTAACCACCAAGCCACCAATGACCACTATGTAAAAACTATGTAAAAACTATGTTACAGTGTAAAGTGTTTCTTTGAATTTACATGGACCTCCTGTCAATCATTTTGGATGTGATTTTAGACCACCATAACCTTTACTTCACCCCATCAGTTTGGACAAAAAGAAGAAAAAACTCCATAAAGCTAAAATTTGTACACTACAGCTACATAATTCTACTAAGCGCAAAATGGATTATGCTTTGGGGGAAAAAATGCAATGCTTTTCCTTGATGAAATAATTTCACTGTTAAAGGAAATGTAGAATCCTGGACAGGAGATAATACTTAAGGTTGACAGAAAAAATTGAGGACAACGAAGGCACTCGTGACCATTGTAATAAATCAGAGTAAAAGCATAAGAATAAGATAATGAGATAAAGATATCATGTTGATTGTCATGAAGCTATTGAGTGGCTGAGTGCACTTGAAAGTGATCTTATGACAATGCTGGCTACCTCTACAAGAACCACTACTGGTTACAGCTTTTTGAACATGGGCAGAAATATAGGGCTCAAGGTTGTTTGAACAAATCTTACCTTTTCAAATTACCTTTAAACTATTTAATAAATCAACAACAGCACAAATAACAAGCTATTTATGCAGTTTGAAGTAACACATATCTATTTGATCTATATACTATAATATATCTATATACTAATATCTAAATCAGGTGAAAATCTACCACACTTGAACCAATAATTTTTTTTTTACTGTATTAATCCCGCAATGGACATTATTAGCATTTAACGCATCCAAAATGAGCACACACACACACACACACACACACACACACACACTCGGAGTAGTGGGCTGCCACACACATTGGGGCGCCCGGAGAACAGTTGGGGGTTCGGTGCCTTGCTCAAGTCCACTTCAGTCATGAAGGTGGAGGAAGGGAAGGTGCAGCTCACTCCCCCACCGCCACACATTTTTCCCGCTGGTTCATCTTTTGGTCCCAAAGCAGCTTCTCTAACCTTTAGGCTACAGTTGCCCCAGTACTGAGTACTAAGTCAGTGTAGTCACTGTGCACTACATTCTTTTGGGCATGTTTTAGTATGAGTAATATATGTATTATGCTATCAAACAAGGGCAAAAAAGAGAAAAGTGGTCCAGTGTGTGTCATCCGTCATGTGCAAAACATGTGCTAAGATACTCCTAGATATCCAACAATCAATCTAATTTAACTAGGACGTGCAGGGTTTTTTTTTAAACAGAATCTGGACGTTTCCTTCTATAGAAGCTACAATTCTATTCCTTGGCATTTTGATGATGAAGTACTGACCCATGCTTCTGGCAGGTGCCATCCAGTCTCTTAACCCCTACATACTGTTCATATTTCATGCCTTCACAGTATGGCCCAGGACATTTTTGATCCAGTCCAAGAATTCCCTCATAGTAAGTGTCTATACAATACTCCTAAAGATTTATTTGGAATGTATAAATAGCTTATCTGGCAATAAGTGGATAGGTAATCCTTAATTAAATGTTATTTTAAAATTTAAAACATTTACTTTTAGAGAAAAACATTTTTTTTATGTTTTTTATTATCACAAAATATCATGTCCTGTCTCACATAAGGCATGAAATATAACAGGCATAACAAATGATATAAATTTTATTAGGATTAAATATGGAAAATTGTTGGGATTTATTACATAAATGCATATTACAATTGATACATTCTGTTGTTACTGATGTATCATAAAAAAGCCCTAATATCTATATTTTTTCTCTTTCTGAACCACTTTATCATTCATTAGGGTCGCAAGAAGGCTGGAGCTCGTCAGACCAACACACGGTGAAGAACATGTGAGCAAACTTCACACAGAAATGCCCTCGCTGTGCATGAGGCTCGAACCGAGGACTTTCCTGCAGTGAGGCGGAAGTGCTAACTGCTATGTAACATTGTCGCCCCATCTATAACCATCAAGATTAATTCAACTTCAATTAACTATTAGAATATTAAACAAAATCTTATTTAAACAGTCAAAACACTAGAAGGAAACCTTGTGCGTGGGAGTTTTGCAGTCCTTTCTTGCAGGGAAGAATTTGTATCTCCTGTTGTTCTGTCCCCATGTGTTGGCTTTGTTGTGACTTGTTGATAAGGGTCAGGCTGAGATTTCTGTGCCGCTCTTACGAGTGCTACCAAATCTGCTGTGATATGTCCTCCTGACCACTGAACTCTTATATTACGTGCTCATAAGGACGACATTGTGCTTGCAGTTGCAGATTTTGTGTCTGTGTCGAGGCCTCTTCTGACCTCTGCTCCTTATGTGCACCATATTTGATCACTTTTTTATTTTTTTTATATATTTTACTGTTTGAGAGTTTTGCCATGACCATTCAAAGCCCAGCAGGTGCCTGCCTATGCAGGAATCTGAGCAAATAAGGAGGGAACACAGACAATTCTTGTGACACCGTTGAAGTACTAAAAGACATCAGGTTATACAGTTTGAAGATTCTATAAAACCACCATGTTCATGACTCACATTAGTGGATTTAAAATCCATCCTAACATATCCAGGTTAGATTTGATTTGAACAGGCTAAATGTAAAAAACTTTGCAGTACCCTTACAAAATGTATAAAGTATAAAATGTAATTTTTTTTTCTTTTTCTTTTCCCGCTTCCTTCGCAGGGTGGCGGGGCTCTCCCTCAAAAATAGGGCGAGAAGCTCGGCCATCCGCTGCTTCTCCGCGTTGAGAGAGGACAGTTGAGGTGGCTTAGGCATCTGATTGGAATGCCTCCTGAACGCCTACCTGATGTGGTGTTTTGAGCATATCCAACCTGGAAGGGACCCCAGGGTCAAACCAGAATATACTGGAGGGACCCTGTCTCTCGGTTGGCCTGGGAATGCATTGGTTTCCCCAATCTGGACCTCACTGTTTATGCTGCTGCCCTGTGACCCAACCCCAGACCAAGCGAAAGAAAATGATGATGATTTTTTTTTCTGTATTTTGACTCACTCTTGGAAGTCATTAAATTTCCAGGTGAAAAGAAAGATGTATGGGATTTTTAATGCTGCCAAATGCTAAAACTGGTCAAATTCAAATCGAACAGTATGTAAGGTGTCCCCAAATCTCCCCAAAAGCTGCCACATCGTTTAATTGCTCCCTTCATTGCACACCTTCCTGTAGCTGCCTGCATCAGATTTAAAACACTAATGCTTGCCTCTACAGAAATAAATGGATAAGACTATATCTACCTGAAAGCACTCTCCACCACACATTCTCAAGCATTGCTCGACTCGACCCAAAATCTGTCATGAATCCAAAATGCCATGCATCATGAATCCTCTGTACTGGAATGTACTGGAATTTAATTTGAATCGCCACCTATATTCAAACAGTGACTGATGCTCCACCTTTTCATCAAGTACTTATAAAAAGACCCTGGCCTTTTTGTGTTGGCAATGGGAATATTGTAGTTTGATAATGAATGCAAAACTACTTCTGTAAGTAACTGTAAATAGGAAAGTCTGGTAATCCTTTAAACAGAAATGTAACAGGTTTACTGTATATAAACATTTTGTATTAAGCCACCCACCAAGAGATGCAAGTCAACTATAAGATCAGAATGAACAATTCCATGACAATCTAGTTTGCCATATTGTCACATCTTTCTTTCCCAATCTTTCCAAGCTACTGGACCAAAGATATTATTCAATGTACATGCTTTTGTCTTGTTGTCCACAATTTACCCAGAAAAGAAGACACCAAGTTTACAGCAGAATCAAAACATAATTTTGTATTCACTGATGTACTAACCCCAAAACAAGCTTCTTGATGTGATCCGGCGATCAGGCCTATACAGTACATACTCTCTGTCAAATATGCAATAAAAAATTAATTTGTCTGTATGATAAATGAATTTAGTGTAATAGGGTTGCAGGAGAGATAGGACCACTTGTTTGAGTGAGGTGAGTGATGTGTGGGGATAGCACATCACTACTCTAATCAGTAGTGTATCATACATCCAAAACCAAATTCCCACAAATCCTAGCTAAAATTGCTGTTTCCTTAGCAACTCCAGCTATCTAGATAATGAGTCAGGAAAAAAAAATAACAAGCAGAACCACTGCGGTTTGGAATTTGTGTGCACTATATGCATCATTCATGTTCGTCACCAGTCCCATACCTGTTTATGTGATGAACTGCGTCTTGGTTGTTTACAGATATGGTAACAGACTTTTTATACTCGTTCTACAAATTTGGCCTGTGCTTGAAAAATATTATCTTTTGTAGCATCAGTGCTATGAGGAAAAGTGTTCATATACAATCCATTATTATTTTGCCTGTGAAGAACATCACCACGATAGGAATAATCCTTAGTTTTGCCAACAAGGGACAAGACGTAGCATGCGTTCTGATCTTTTAAAGGACAACAATAAGACAGTATTACACCATCATACAATTCTTGACACTAAGAAACTGGACTAATGGACTTTATTTGGAACAGCCATATATTCTGGGCCAACTGTATCAGCAGGCTGTCCAACATGGCCAATACTAGTACTGCATCCATGATATCTTCACATTAAGTTCCAATGCACATTCCACAACCAAGTACCGATTGCTACTGAAGGAAAATAAGCCTTTGAGTTAATATTTTTCCATCCTGCTTTTTAATTAAGGTCACAGGGGAAGCTGAACCCAATCCCAGATGACTTTGGGAGAGAGGCTGTACATACACCTTGAACAGGTCACAGATGTAACTGATATTTTTATGTTGTGTCATATCATGTCATTTTCTAAACCACTTTATCAATGTCACAGGGAGGCTGGAGCCCATTGCAGGAGACTCCGGTCAAAGGCAGAGTACACCCTGAACAGCCTGCCAGACCATCACAGGAACAACACAGACACACAACCATCCATACCTACATTCACACCTAGGAGCAATCAAGAATATCAAATTAACCTCATGTGCATGTCTATGGACTGCGGGAGGAAACTGAAACACCCAGAGGAAATCCAACTTTGGAAGAACATGCAAACACAGAAAGGTCCTAGCTGAGCATGGCACTTGAACACAGGAACTTCTTGCTGTGGGGTGGAAGCCGTAGAGACATATGGCCAAACACAGCAAATTCCATCAGATAAGAATCTAAATTTTTCATAAAGAACATCATCGGGGTAAAATAACAGACTTTCTAAATGCCGTCTCCCTATCTGTTTTGTGTGCTCAAAAAGTGCTGTCATTGTGCCTTTTTCCCTACTGGACAATATCTATTAGACAATGCATGTGTGGTGTTTATAAGGATAACATCAAGTTACAGAGGAACATAACCTGATCGGAGATACAGCATAAATTGCCATGGCAGCACACACTGCAGAAACTGAACTGACCTTTCGTAGCACTGTTTAAACGGGAAGTTACTTCCGACATCACTAAGTTACTCCTAAAGTTACCTGGATTAGCCAGTAATGCTGCTTCATAGCACTAGCCCCAGCTGTCTCTAGCTAGCTTCTTTAAATATACAAACAAATTATCCATTATGGTGAGTACACAAGCACTGCACGAGCATTGTACCTTGATGTGTGTGTCATTCACAGATCAGCATAAACAGAGTCAGTCTCTGTCTCGATTGTCTGTTGTGTTTCTGGCCTCCGTGCGAGCTGGTCGAAACATAAAAATGCGGGATAATGAGAATAGAGTCTGATATGTTTTTTCTTTGATCAGCAGCCAGTAAAAATTGGCATTACAGCCACCAAAATAACTGATTGCCAGCTTTAATAAGAGCATTTTTAATATCTATTCTAGGAGACAATACAGGATTAATAACTAAAATAAATGTCACTTAAAAAGTTTGGAATAGAGTTCACTGACTAGCATTAGTATATTGTATATTACACAGTAATGGTGCGAATGATTTATCAGCTATCTTTGGATTTAAAATCATTATTCCAGGTGGATAATGTTTAAATCAAGACGACGGACACTCACAGTTTGTTGCATCATCATTATCATCCTTAAAATGGAAAAAAAAAAAATAATAAAAAAATCTAAATTAATTTGTTTTTCTTTTTCCTAGTATATACTAAAACAACTTTTATTTTCTTTCTTTTTTGAATGAATAGAATGAACAGTCCAGAACAGACATCATTAGCTACAGTTCTCGCTTGACTCACTGCACAGAGCTCACCTGACCTGCCTCAGTGTCATACTAAAAATATGCACAGAAATCTCATTATACACTCGACCCTCAATTCTACAGACCCCTGTTTAACAGATATCGGAAGCTGTGGACAAAGTATAGAGTAGCCAAATTGTCCAGGAGGGCTGGAAGGTCAGCAAGGACACATGCAAGTTAGTTGGAAAGAGCAGACGTTAGTTGGCGTGCGTGTCAATGCGTCAGTTTGTTTACCACAGTCAGCAGTACATCAACACTTTCCCTTGTTATTTCACTTTTTTTTTTTTGGTGGATTTACATTGGATGATGTGGTTTAATATACATATGTGGCATTTTCCCCTATTTTTCCGTAATTAAATTGTTGTTATTACCCACTTCCGAACCATTTTCGGAAACTACGGACAATCAGCAAAACTAGACAGGTGCTCCCCCATCTTTGTCCGTTAAATCTTGGGTCGAGTATAATTTGTTTTTTTATTGTCTACATAGTATAAAGGCTACTTAAATTTTAAGAGAGTTCAACAAACAAAGTGATGCGAGTTAAAGAGAGACTTGGTCACGTTAAAAAAAAGAACAAATAAATAATTAAATACATAAATAAATAAAATCTAATTTTTTTCTTTGTTTGTTTCCTGACATCATATACTAAAACACCTAAATGGAGCATGAAATAACTTTTGTTTCTTTACTTTTGTTTTTGAATTAGTAGGCTGAACAGAACAGATGCTATTAGCTACAGTGCTAGTTTGGCTTTACATGCAGAGCTGACCTGACCTGCCTCAGTGTTATGTTTAAATTATGTAAATATAACATATAGAAATTTTTGTTTAATTCAGACAAAAATTTTAAGAGACTGCTACTACATGGGAACACACTCAAGTACATCTGTGTCTGTGATAGTAAAAAAAAAAAACTGTAAAAAAGAATAAATAAATAAACCATTAAAAACTCATTTTATTGTGCCTTTTGGCTCATGTTCCCATTTAGTATACACAAAAACAATAATGCACCTTAGGCTTGGTGGATGTTGGTGAATTGAATTTTTTGTCTTGGTGGATGTTTTATCTCAGAGACTTTCAACAACACCCAGCAAGCATAATTGTTAATAATTCACAAGACTTGTAAAGTGACTACTCAATGTACACTGGTATGATAAATTGTATATGAATATGGCATTGTTGCTCAGACACCACTGAACAGATTTCTATGTAAACTAACATATCCGAACAGAATAGAAACGCTTAGGGGCCAGCTGCCACATATTTTCATTGTCTCTGAGTGCTTAATTAGCACAAATAATAGCATGGCCATTACAGAACACATCTGTTGTTCTTTCTAACTCCAGACTGCCATGCTGGCACCAAACACCAATCGTACAATTAACATTGGATTCACCGTCAACATAACACATAATGCCACTCAACTATGTTGGACAATCAGTGCCGTTTGAGCCATATGTCAATTTGCTTGAATACTGATACTTGTATTCTGATTGTGTGATGTGTTACAAAAAATAATTTCAGTAATTAGAAGAACCTCCTTATGTTATACTTTATATTTCTTATTATACTCTTAACTCGGAGAAAGAAAGGTTCTGGATTTGAACCTTGCAACCAAGGTTTGTGGGCTCCTGCTGGGTGCTCAGGTTACCTCCCACAATCCAAAGACACATGGAATAGGTCAATTGGCAAATCTAAATTGCCTACTGGTGTGAATGTGAGTGCTAACGATTGTTGATAGGAAGGCAACCTGTTTAGGGTGTACCCCTCTTCTTCCCTAAAATCAGCTGGGATTGGCTCCAGCATCTTTATGACCATAAATATGTGGAAAATAAATGAATGAATAGATGGAATGGTTTAATTAGGCATCTAAATGAGAATCTGTTTTCTGATGACGCTCATATATATTTTGTGCTAATGACTAGGTCATCCCTTACTTGATATTTGATTAACTGCAGCAGTTGTCACGGCAACAATATGTCTCATCTTGGTCTGCGAAGATTATTAGGAGAGTAACTTGAATTGTGCACAAATAATACATTAAGATAACCCTAATCTTAGGATTTTTAATAGCTTCCCCCAACGTTTTGTGGAATCATCTGGGACTAGAGACAGAAAGTTTAATCTAATGACAGTTTTGCTTTACCTTCAAAAGAAACATAACTGTTGTCTGAAATTCGCATGTAAACAAAGTATCAGCATTCTAAATAACAATACATTTCCTTGTCATTTAATTTAATTGTAAAAAAAAAATTTGAAAAAAAAAACTGCCAAAGAATAACATTATCACAAGACGGTGCAAACGAATTCATTGTTTTTATTTCATTCACATCAACTCATAAAATAGAAACAGGTCACTTAAAACCTGCAGACGTGTTCAGTAAGTTTGCCACTACAGGAGTTGCATGTAAAGTATATCAACACCATATTCATAATTCCATTACATCTTTTGTGAAATAGCAATCTACCAAAAAGAAATATCACCAGCCAATATCAAACATTTGTTTCTATTTAAAATTCTGTTAAACTTAATTTATTCTTATGGCTGCTTTGTGCCCCAGAACAATTTGATTTTAATTCAAAAGCCCTCATAGGATTTCAGACAGCTTCCATGGCAAAGGACATCTGGCAAATACCATAACTAAGACAGCGTAACCCTCTATTCTCTAAATCATCTCCTGTTGAGTGTCCCATCTTATAAAGCCCTGGGCAGATAACTACTTACCTTTTAACAAAAATGAACAGAAGAGCCTTTATTCTAAAATTACTATGAAGTTTCTTTACAGAAAAAACCCTTGTTCAAATTGAATTACTCAAAGACTAGTTCTGGTCAGGGTGGCATGGTGGTATACTGTTTAGCATATCTGCCTCACAGGAAGAAGGTCCTCGGTTCACGTTCCAGGCTCAGCAAGTTTCTATGTGGAGTCTGCATGTTCTCCATGTGCTTGCATTAGTTTCCTTCAGTTACTCTGTTTTCCTCCCACAGTCCAAACACAGGAACATTAGGCTAACTGGCTGTTCCAAATTTTCCCTAAGTGTAAGTGTGAACGGTTGGGTGTGTGTTGGCCCTGCAACTCTCTTGCAAGCTGTTCAGGGTGTACCCCATCTTCACGCTGTGTCAACTGAAAGAGGTTCCAGCCTCCCCGCAACCCTAGTAGGCTTAACCAGTTTGGCAAATGAATGACTAAGGGGGGTGTGTTGGGAAGGTCGAAAGAATATTTTGAGAAGCTGATGAATAAAGAAAATGAGAGAGAGAGAGAGAGAGGGAGAGATGGTCAAAGGATGTGCAGAGGGTGACCCAGGAAGTGTGAGTGATGAAGAGTATACTGGTAAAAGAATGTTGACGATGGAACTGCCTGGTAGGAGGAGAAGAGGAAGGCCAACGAGGAGATTTATGGGTGTGGAGAGGGACATGCAGGTGATTGGTGTGACAGAGAGGGATGCAGAGGACAGAGTGAGAAGGAGAAGGATGATCTGCTGTGGCGAGCAATAATGGGACCTACCTAAAGAAGAAGAAAAATAAAAAGATATAGAGCCTTAATCATTTTTGCATTTGCCTTAAATATTGAAGCAGTATTAAGGCCTGTATTTTATCGCTCGCTCACACATTTGCCTAACTACTTACTCCTACTAAAGCCGCAGGGAGGATGGAGCCTATCTCAGCCGTCAATGGGTGAAGCTGTGGTACACCTTGAACAGTTCAGGGCTGTATTTTATGACCAGTGTTGTTTTTACACGGTGTTTACACTTTTCTGACCACTTAATTATGATATAAAATAATGTCAGCAGTTAATAGTAAGCATCAAGAACTCCCAATCCACCTTCTTGCTGTTGCCTTGCTGTTTTGGTCATTTGCCCATTCTTGGGGTTTAATTTTAATTTTTTTTTTGTCTTCAAAAAACATTTAAACATCTTATCGAACAGTCCCTCGTCCTCATTTTATATACTTTTTTCAACCCTTGCTCAAAGCAAATCATATTTTTACACTTTCATTAACCATGGCCCACCACTGGCAATAGTACATCTAGTTCTAGTTTCTCTCCTGCCTTGCTTTCTCCTGCAGTCTGACTTTCTCCATCAGTCCAGCCAAGAACTTGGCCTGCTCTTGTCAGCGCTCCTGCTGTGCTAACTCCCCACCAGAGAGATGAGCCAGTGCTAATGCAGGAAATCTTCTGTTTTCCACAGTGAAGCTGCATGGCATGCATGCTAATCATAAAAAGGAAGGCACAGCAGCAATAGCAAAGTACCAAACACTCAAATACTGCAGCAATTCTAACTCAAATAGATATACAGTATGTGGGTCAGAGAAAAAAGGAAGTTAAGTCACAGTTTGGGGTCAAACAGGTTTATGCAAAATGAGGTGTTTGTTTTTCATCAACCAATAACAAAGATTAACTCTCACATGACTCTAGAATTAAATGTCCATCTCCTGCAGTAGTGGGGTTATATCCAGCCAGGGCTTGACCTTGGTACTGCTCTTATGTCAAGAAAATGGGTTTCGGGCAAAAGCTGGGTACAAATACTATAAACATTGTTGCCTATATGTGAAGAAAGCAAGCAGTGTGATGTTCTGGGCAGTGGTCTGCTGGGAAACCTTGGGTCCTAGTCATGATCTAGGTCATGGTCCATAGTCATGGGACCCTGTAATAGCCAGCCCAATCTCTAGACCTGAACCCAACTGGAAATCTCTAAAATGTGAACCAAACTAAGCCGGATGGTCACATGCTGTCGAATAAGGCTGAGCAGATTTGTTTTTGCACCAGAAGTGGCATAAAGTCAAAATATGCTAAAGAGATACACTGTATGTTGAAAGCATGTAAGTTAATATGTGTTTATTCTAAAAAAAGCTATGGGGTGAGAAAAAGAGGTGTTTGGACACGAAACAGCCCTTTTACATATTTAATCAGAATCTTCCGCTTAGCAAAAACCCATTCGACATGGCTGTCTCCTGTTAATGGCTTGTTTATGCTGGCTTTTAGCAATTTGGGCCACAACTGCATAATTTGCTGGCGGTAATAATGGAATACAGTTTGATAGAGAGGCACTTAGCAGTCTCGTCAGGATAAATAAATAAAAGGAAAAATAGAACTGGGCTTGATGTCTGAAGAGTTTGTTTCATTTGGTAACAGTGGCGTTGGCTGTATGCAGAAAGGGCTTTAATCAGTGTGAGTTAAAGAAATGGACCAATGGATCACTGAGTAGATGGCGGATAAAATAAAGGCGTATATTAAAGGGGTACAGGGCACAGCAGTGTGTCAAAGTAGAAAGTTTTTGCAAGGGGTTATGAGATGAAAGGAAAAGGGAAATGAAAGGAGACAAAGTTCTATTTCTAGTTTCAATTATGTGCTGCATTCATGACAATTAACCAGTGTTTCAACAAAAGCAATCAATTCAATCAGGCATAACAAAATGGAAGTAAAACAATCAAATCTGCTGCAGCTGCAGCCTCTTTCAGTCTCTAGTGTCAAAGAAGCAAACATCAACATAGTGATCTTCCACAACAAAAAAATAAATGAAAGAGTGAGAAAAATGGAGAAATGAGAAAGAGAAAATGTTCCAGGGAAAAGGTTATTGTTTTTTTTTACCACATGAAGTATACCATGGATGAAGGGACATACAATTATTTAAAAGGATCTATTACATATATTCTATATCATTCTATATATATATATATATATATATATATATATATATATATATATATATATATAAAAATTGTGTCTCTCTGTC
>JAOUQZ010000041.1:8621113-8637503 GCA_028564935.1 Neosilurus hyrtlii
GTGTGTGTGTGTGTGTGTGTGTGTGTGTGTGTGTGTGTGTGTGTGTGTGTGTGTGTGTGTGTGTATGTGTGTGTGTGCGTAAAGGCACCAATTATTGATGATATAGATTCAGTGCTTGTCACCTTTACTCTTCCCGGAGTCCTCTGTTTAGTCTGCGTTGTGCAGCATTCAGTTCATTAGGCTCCACAGCCCTGTTGGGATCCAGCATGCCAGGCCTTGTTTATGTAAAAATCTGTGTACAGGATCCCTCAGAATTCTCTGGATGTTAAGACACAGCTTTTTTTGTCCATTGTGTAAGAGAGTGATTGGACATTTGCAAGAAAAGTGCTTGGAAAAGCAGCTCTTTTTTGGCTTGGTCTGCACCCCGACTTTTTCCCTTTCTCTTATGGTGGTTCTTTCAGCTCCTTCTGGACAGAATAGTGATACTTCAGTCTTCTGGAAGCACCTCATATTAACAAGCATGGTTGGTGCCGGTATTCATAAGAATCTCTGAAGTTTAACTTGACGTTAGTTTGCACGGCACGTTTCACTCTGGACAGTTTCTCAAGTCTTGGGTAACACTGAGCAGGCGTTCCTCAGTGTTTGACATTTAAGATACATGCAATTCCCACTGCATCAGCATCACAATCCCAAATACAACCTATAAGAAGCTACCCATGCTGTGCAATTTATACATGTTTGATGGTTAAAGTTAGAATAATGTGGGTTGTCATGTAAATCTCCAAGATAATGTGCATCTTTGTCAGTCCCTTTATCAAGTCAATTTCTAATTATATTCCAATAAGATATAACTTAGAAGCTAACTAATTTGATTGCTGAGATAGTCATTCAATCTTACTTGCTATTTCAACATCTTGCTTCAGTGTAAGCCACTGCTGGGGTTGTGAGACTGATGATTAAAGTTTGATAAATTTCTAATAATATGTGGCCTGAACATTTCCTTCGTGGCCACAGTTTTGTTGGAAGTTAACAAAATTAGAGATTGCTTTGAAAGTGGAGAGTAAGATTTCAATCACTGATTAAGATATATAGGACAGTATCTGGCAACCCTTGCCATTACAGTACATATGTGAGTGACTGCATTCTAAACCAGCCAATCACAGCAAAGCTCAAAAAAGCAATCTAATTGTATGAAAAAATGTTCTTCTGCTTGAAAGGTCTATTTATAATCTAAGTGGCTTTGTCAGGATCCTTTGTCTCTCAAAAATGTCTTCTACAGAAAGTAGACGTGCTTTTTTCAGATATTAATGGCTTTTTCTAAAGCAGCATAGTACTGTATAGCTTGCTGAAAAATCTAATTGGGATTGGATGTGAAATACTTTCTGTACTGAGTTCCACATCAGCTTGATAAGCATGTCTGTCAAAAAGTGTCTTCTCCGGAAAACCACAATGACTGTCACTGATGCTGTTTTTACTGCAGTTAATAATATATACAACTAATATTGCATGAAACCTGCTCAGATAATGTGCTTGTGAGCTTTTATTCTTAATGCTGTGAATTCTTTACAAGTGGTGCCAGATTCTAGATACTAAATTCTAATTATTATAGAGACCCTGTACCTGTTATTCCTTCACCCAGAGTAATTTAGACACCATTAGACCTGTAGCTCTGATACTCCACACAATATATTCTAGTCTTATAAGTTGTTGACTGGTAACAAGAAACTACAGAAATTAGGAGTTTTATTTTTGAGCTACTGTGAACTATTTCCCTGATTGGGAAACAGCCCGAATAGGCTTGTAAAATCACATCTGGGCATTTTTATTTATTTATTTTTTTTGTGCTCAGACCAGTCACCTAGCTTCTGTTTAGATGTCAGGAAAACAATTTAAACTAGTTTTTTTGGGCACAGCTTCCAAAATAATGTTTTGGTATGGAGGTGGTGTCTGTTGGTGGCTTTGCAGACTTGGTAATCCAAAGAATTTTTTCTTTTCTTCCACTTCTTCTTTTTCTTGTAACTCTCCAAAAGTGACTCTTGGGGATATGCTGCCTCAGTTACAGTATCATCTTCTTTACTGTACATGGGGCAAATAAACTTGTGTCCTCTTCCAGGCACATTAGAAACAGGGGAAATTGGCATTTTCAGGGGAAATATGGCCTTTGTGTCATTATATATTTGCACCACAGCTAATCAGGATTACAGTTTAAAATTCCTACACATGGAAATGAACTAAAAAATGTACAATTTAAATGGGAAAAAATGCTTAAGGTACATTGTGTTACCCTATAATTCCAAGGGCTGCTAATAATGGCACGTGTGATTTTGGTGAAAATAATTATTTCTTGGTGAGGACTTGTTTTTTACTGAATAAATTTATTTCACTTAAAATATGAGTGTGTCTCATTTTTCCTCTAGTGTGAAATGAAACAACTTTAACAAAAGGAGCATTTTTCTGACCCCTTTGACTAATCTTTACGGGGGTGGGGGTTAATCATGAAGGGCATTGTACTTCTGTTCTCCATAGAAGCGCAACATAATGCCTCAGAGTGAATTCTGTTCTGACTATGCTGTCAGAAAGAGTGCTTCTGGAACTACAGATTACACATCGCTATTCAATGCAGTTAAGCTAGTTTTAAGTCAGATCAACTTGTTTTCAGACCAGAGTTGAACATGATGGAAAACCTCCATGACACTGCTGTGAACATTTTATCCTCCATCCATCATTAAGGTGCTATAAGGAGCTTCCATAATGTACTACATCTTTTGAGTTTCGTAATCCAGCTGGGCAACAAGCTCATCAGTACAAGTGCATCTTAAGCAATGGTACATATTACATAGTGTTACATGACAAACCACCTTGAAAACATTTTGAGACTTTCCTCCAGCGCAGAAGCTGAGCTAACCCTCAGACTGAAGTGTGTCACCAAGAAGATGAAAGTGACCCCATGAGTCTTATAGATGAGCTCTTGCTACTAAAACTAGGATGGTTTACACCCCCACAAAGTCAATCAATTATAGACAGGGTGGTTCCTATACAAATTAACGAAGTCGGCTAAAGATATGCTGCAGCCTGCAGAATATTCAAAGGTCACCCTGTCCTCAGACCTGCTAAAGCAGATGGATGGTGGTACTGCAAGGCCCAAAATAATTCCTCTATTAATTCCTGGCAGGAAGAAGAGCTGTTTTAATTCCCCTGACGAGCATATGTGCATTGAACTTGAACACTTTTTCATGTCAAAGTCTTATAAACTGTGAAAACCCACTAAGCATCTTATGCACATGTACGTTCAGGTGCCACTTTGTTAAGTGGCTCATTAAAATTGCTGAAGATAAATAGATTCATGTATTTTTGGTATCAGGTTGAGATTAGTAAAATTATACAAACATCAACCAAATAAATAATAGAGATAAAACCCTGACTAGAGTCAATGTACAGACCTGGCTACTGTTAAGGGTAATGAGACTGGGGATGATCCTTCTTGTCACGTTGGGCCAAGAAGAGAACTGAGCTATGATCAAGATCAATTACAGGACTTCCTTAAAAAAATTTGTTCTAAATGGTGCAACATAAACTTCTCTTCTTATAATATCCTCCCCAGGTAGAACCTTTCAATCATGCAATAATACAGATGTCTGACTTATTTGTAAACCCTTTCCCCAACCTGACAAAGATCCATTATTAATTCATTCGGCCCATAATGGAGGTGTGGTATTTTGGTACCTTAACTTAATGGAAACCACAGAAGCTTTCATTTTTAGCTCAGGTCCATGATTTGTACCATACCACTAATGCAACTAAATTTTTGGGGTCAAAAAGCAGAATGATTGTGATTGGATACAAGGCTAGTCAAATCCAACTGTACATTAATTTTAGTTACTGAAGACAAGTATAAAGGCAGAAAGCTCTTACAACAAGCAGGAACATAATTACAGTATGGCGGACCTGGCTAAGCATGAATGGATTATAAATGTAAATAATAAATTCATCAATTTGAATAAAACTTGTGTATCATTTGTACTATTTAAACCATTCACCAACTGTAAAGCTTATTTTCTCCTACTGCAACAAATATTTCTTTAAATACTTCAAATTAAAGATAATTTGCTGCTGTTTACTTGGATAGTCTAATTTCAGTTGTCATTTGCTGGAGGTTAGTGCCAAAACCATAAAAACTGTGTAATTATCTAATTACCTAAGAACTGCACTGCACAACCACCCACTTACACATAAACATTTCATTTCAGTTCATTGTTCTATCTTTATAAGAATGTTCCCAAATGGGAATAATTGCTTACCGTTAATAAGTAATGCTATACGTTCACGTAAACCTAACCATAGCATCAGTAAAGAGAAATTCAAGAGAAATTGTATGGAGATAACACACTACAGCAGCTAGAGGACAAGTGTAGACAATGATATTGCTTAATTAGATAGAGCTCACGGGCTGGAATTAAAACCACTCCATGAGTAGACTACAACATGAAGCTGATTTCACTTTGTATGTGACAACTTGTAACATATTCTGCACTGTTCATTACAATGGATACTGACAAATTAAGTCTTTAACATTCAAAGGACGAAGTTTTTCCTTAATCCTCCAGCAGTGTTTTTAGATCATAAGTATTTTTATTCTCGCCATCAGGAAAATAACAGTAAAATAAGACGTTACTGGAAGCAACAAACTCTGGTTACTGGCTACAAAAATCATGGACATTTTATATGACACTATAGTCTGGAAACATCATTGTCCTTCCTGTTCATGTTCCACATGTTGTAAACAATTCAAGAGTGAAATTTATTACACCAAAATGCAGTGAAGTTACAAAGAAAATCCCAGATGGCTGTTCAGGTGCAACTTACCTTTACTCCACGGATGCGAAACTCTGCCAAGGCCCGGAGCATCTTACTCGCCGCAGTTGGCAGATCCTTTCCACTTGAGATGACTTTAACCAATAGGGAGTCATAGTGTGGTGATATAACTGCTCCCTGGAACGCAGATGCGCTGTCTAAGCGAATACCCATTCCTTCTGCACTCCTGAACACCTGCAAACATTTTTTAATAGAGAAAAGCTAAAGTTAATGATGTCAGCAAGATTATAAAGTTTCATATTAAGGAGGACAGTATCACAGTCACAAAGGGTAGCATTACGGGGTGGAGGTATGGGTGTAGGCTCATGTATATGCATTATAGTACATATACAGTATGTATGTGCAAATTCTGCATAAGGATGTACACCACTGGGACTTCCACTGAGAGCATACTGCATCAGAGCGTCTTTCCTGCATAAGATTATCGGACATCTGTTTTCATTTGGCATCCACTTTACCACATTTTGTGAATGCTCATATCTACTTTTCTGAATATGGTTAGCACTGCAAAAAAGGGGTCTAAAAAGATAAAAACACTAAATCTGAGGGAAAAGGTACTCAAAACAGTGAAATTATCTGTCCATGCAGGAAAATATTTTCACTTGACAAGATTTCTAGATTTAAGATTATAGTGTAAAGTTGAACACTTAAAATAAGAAATTACCTCTTAAAACAAGATAAATTATATAACACTTATTAATCTACATTTTTTTTATATTGGTATGAACCAAATAATTTGCATTGTGCTATTTACGCACCACTCCACCAAGTAAATGTAAGTAATATGTAGAATATAAATAAATGTAATGTAAAATCTTTTTGTTCATTTTTTGGGGAATAATATACTATGTAAGAACATAATGTGTAAAATTTTTAATATTGTTATAAGAATATTTTTTCTTGATTATGGTTTGTATTCTCTTATATCAAGTTAAATTATCTGCCAGTGCAGTATGATAATTACACCAGGTAAGAATATTGTTTGAAGAATATTCTTCTTATTTTAGGAAATCTTACTAAGTGTAATCTTCATACTGCACTGGCAGATAATTTAACTTGATTTAATTGTTATTGAACTTATTTCATTTAACTTGATATTACTCCCAAAACAAGATCAAAAAGAATTTATGGATGATGGTAAGAAAAGGTAAAGTTATTTATTTATTTATTTTTGGTGGGGTATGGCCCAAGACCTCATCTAAATCTAGGAAATTTTTAATTTATTAATGTTTCAATTGTTACAATTTTGTGTTCAATTTCATAAATAAATACTACTACAGTGCTTCTACCAAAAAAACAAACAAACAATACAAAAAAAAAATCGCAATACTGTACAACTACATAAGATATATGACAAATCAAAGTCCAAGTAGCTTTCTGGATCTGATAATGTATAATGTTTAAATATATGGAGCTTATTGAAGGCAGGGTGCAGATTGATTGCTCGTCAGTCCTTTGCCTGACCAACACACACAACTATTCACACCCAATTCACAGGCAATTTGGAACAGCCCTACTGTGCATGCTTTTGGACTGTGGGCAGAAACAGGAGTACCCGGAAGAGACCCATGCAAGCACATGAAGAATATGTAATCTCCACACAGAAATGCCCTCGCCGAGCCTCAGGACTCAACCCAGGATCTTTTTGCCATGAGACAGATGTGCTAACCACTACATCAAAGTTCTGCCCCTATTACAGATACACACTTCTGCAAAGTTCAATCTTATAACAAGTATTTGAGTAAGTTCCAATATGACATTTTGTGTAGTGGTAAAAAGTAAACTGACGTGTGTTTGATCCTAGTGGAATTTTGAGCAAGCATTCACACCTAAGTTGTAATACACGATATTCTCTCCATAGCTGAAAACAAAAACAGCACTTTCTGTTTACAGTTCATGAACTTCAACGGCATCCAAACGGCTGACTGACTCGGCAAAGAAGAACTAAAGATGTAGCAGCATGTTGAGAAACTTGACTGATGTTGTGGATGTTAAAGCATTTACTTGTTATCAGAAACAGCTCTCTATCATTCCACATTCTTTTCATTAGCTTCCAGTATAAATGTTCATTAGCAGACTATGCTGATGTGTTATAGTGACGTGCTCTCCTTAAGATATGGAGGAGAATATATAACAGCAGATTAATAGTTGCAGAGCAGTAATATATTGCAAAGACCAGAATATTTCCCTTCATGATTTTGTGCAGACTATTAATGTGATATCTAACCTAACCCATGCTATCGTCCATCAAAACATCAGTGGCTAGGATAAAAATTTGCATGTCCCAAACAAAAGATTCACACCCAAAACTATATATGTAATGTGATCATGTCATGTGATGCCCTTAGAATTAAAAGATTCTTCTTTCAATAGTCCTGTGATTGCCTTACAGTAAATCAACAGGACCTTTTATCATACCTGTGTGTACTGGACAACATTTTTACGACAGTGTTAGTATGAGCTGTATGACAGCCATACATCAACTGAGTATCACAGGAATATCATACAAGGATTTTTTTTTTTGCCTTGCAATAATCATATCACTGTTGTACCTATTTTTTCCCATTCACTCACTCACTCACTCACTCACTCACTCATTTGCCGAACTACATAAGCCCCTGTCACATATTAAGGATTTGCAGAACTTATGCGACATATCACAAATTTCTCTAAAATGCTGGCATACGCTGAACTATTGATGTTATTCCAGTTTTAAATGCTTAGTAGCTTATCCAGAACTTATCGAAAACTTATGGCTAACTTATATCGAACTCCAAGGTATATTGACATATGTAGACATATCTGACGTATTCCAGACGACCACAGACATTTTACTGAACATCTTTCTAACTTACAGCTAATGTATTATGGGTGTATTGGCAGTGTTTAGGGTAAAAGTCGGCAACCCACGGCTCCGGAGCCGCATGCGGCTCTTTCATCCCTGTCCTGTGGCTCCCATAGCTTATGTTGCTGCCAGTCAAGTGACTCATTTTAACCCCCGGTAAGCTAGCAATAAATAAATCTAAGAAGACAAAAGTTTCTGATGAAAAAAGTACATTTAGTGCATCATGGACAGATTCATTTGCTTTCACTGCTGACAGAAGTGGTTTACTGGCATGCTTAATATGTGGTGCAAAATTGGCAAACAACAAAAAAAATCAAACGTTGAATGCCATTACCAGAATAAAGTTCATTGGTTTATATGGTAACGTCTATGTATAAACTCATCATTATTGGATGAAGCTGAGTGCACATATTGCAATCTCCGGCTGCACAACAAAATCCGGTGGCTGTCCAGAGGGGAGGTGCTGAAATGGTTTGCTATGTGTCAGGGGCACATAAAAACTTTTCTGGAAAGCAAAAAAGTCTGCAGGGGAAAGGAAGCACAGCCCTGCAGATGCTGGAGAAGGTTTTGGCATTTGAGCGCAAGATGACATTGTTTGCCAGAGATGTACAGAGGTACACTGCTTCTTTTCCCCTCTTTGAGAGAATTTAAAGAAGCACACGATCAGATAAATTATGGGTATTTTAAGCATGCCATCATCACAATGCAAACTGCGTTTCAGGAAAGACTCTTTCAGGAAAGAATTGAGGGAGGAAAAAAAACACATTATTCTTCGCCATCGCTCCTCTGAATGGCAATCCAGCGCTGTTGAATATGACTGCATGTACAGCTGTAAGTCATCCCGATCTTGAACTCGAACTGGCCGACATAACTGACAAAGACGCTTGACAGCTGATCTTGAAGATGTTGCTTGTCAGAAGGCCATTCTTGCTCGGAAGCACAAATAGAGTGACATTGAAAACCTTCCCAAACTGGAAAAACTCGTGTTACAAGGACTGCCATCCCCAGCACTTATATAAACATGAAAAAGTATGCAGTTGGAGTTCTATCGATATTTGGAACCACATACTTGCGTGAGCAGATTTTATTTCCATCATGAACTACATCAAAAGTTTGATGAGAGATAAGAGCTTGCAATCCTGCATGAAAATGAAAGTGACGTCTTACAACCCTGATATGGGGACGCTGTGAGGTGAAATTCACGAGCTGAAATCACATTAACCAGATGAAAGAAATCCTTTAATAAGCTATTGTTTTAATAAAATATATATATTTTTTCGGACACTGAACTGATGTAGTTGTGCTTCATATTCAGGTTGATGGTTGACTGCTGTATGCCATGTGAGGAAATTAATTAATTCGTTTTTTATATACATAGACATTATCATATAAACTAGCATTTTTTGTTATTAATGAAAGTGAATATGCTACATCTTTAAGATTTTACAATGTCGGTAACATAGAAACTATGATTTCTTTGGCATGATGGTGATGATACTGTAATTACTGTAACGTGATCGGTCGTCGGGGAGACACTGCTGCATAAGTTACACTATCGTTGGTCATAAGTTACGGACGCAACATGCTAGGCATTCATTGGTATAACTGGTAGACAGGTTCAAAGCTTTACAATATATTCAACTTATGAGTAACTTACAAGTAATGTGTGTGAACCATCGAATAACATACCTACAACTTATGACTGTGGAAGGAAACTGGAGTACCCGGAGAATACCCATGCAAGCACGCGTACAACATGCAAAACTCTACACAGAAACACTCGAGGCCGGGACTTGAACCCATGACCTTCTTGCTTTGAGGTGCACCTGCTAACCACTACACCATTGTGCAGCCTACAACAGACATACAACACATTTTATATATGAATGCAACTATGCAGCTTTAAATCCACCTTAATCAAACCTATGTCAGTCCTTTCTGTCTGTAGCACCAAAAAAAATAAAAAAATTATTGCAGGTTGTTTGTGAGAGGGGCTTTACAAAGTTTTTTATTATTATTTAAGTTCTCTGAGGTTCATCAAATGTATTTGATATAATTATTGTATTGGCAGAAACCATGTTATGCTGAATGCCAGACTGAATTATGGTATGGTTATGCCATGTCTTCAGTCTAATTCTCAACTATCCAAAAGAACATGTCTCCCACAGACAATATTGATATCTTTTTAAAGAGCATCCATTCTTTGCTTCCTTCCAAACCTTCCTACTTTTTAAGGTAATATTTTCGTCCAAGTACGATCAATGAAAGAAATAAAAAAGTGTGAACCCTTGCAGGGTCATGCAATCGCTGGTCGATGACAATCTTATTATGAGCTCAATGAATGGAGCTTATTGATCAGTGGTGATACAATTATCCATCCTTCAGCTAATTATCCAAGCCTCAAGTCATTTCTCTGCTCTTTATAATCAAATGTGACTATGTGGAGAGGTACAAGTAATGTTAGAATGTTGCCTCCTTCACAAAATCAGCAGGGATCCAGTTATATTCATTATTCCATTACCATATTCATACACTCTCTCACAGCCTTCCTTCAAACGCTTCTGTCAGCATGCTGTCAGTATTTTGTTGAAATCTACCTAGGCGTTCATGTCATTTGTTCAAAATATTCCTTTATTACACCAATTTATGATCTTTTTGTCTATTTTATCAAAGATCTTGGTCTCTTTTCCTCCTTTGACTATCATTGTCTCTGTCTGCCTGTCTGGTCTCCAGCTGCTTGAGCAATTGGGTAAAACCTGCCACTGGACACAAGGCACACTTTCCACTGCCTCCTGTCGATTTAAAACCAATTACGCCTGTACAAAAGGTCCCAATAACATACAGACACTCTGCTGACAGCCTTCCACTCTCTCAATCTAGGCCGCTTTATATTGATCTTCATTAAAGGCTAGGAAGGACTTTGTGGACTGAACATAAAAGAACACATATAGATAGAAAGAGCGCTCTTCCAAAAGCCCTCGGAGGTGCTTAAGGTTTGAGCATCTCAGAAGTATTGCATAAGACTTCAATTATAAATGCAGTGTTCAAGTAAAGCCCAAAGGCATACGTCCATACAGAATGCCCAGCAATGAGGCAGATGAATTTTTTGTGTCTGAATGCTGACCTTTTGACTAAATTAGCTTTGCTGATTAAGTGAGAGCAAATGCATTCACAGAACTGTCCATCAAATTCCAGAAAAAAAAAAAAGAGAGAAATCACACATTACAATTTCAGGTATAGTTTCAGCAATAGAGATCCACTGATAATGAAATACTGTACATCCATGCTCCACACACAAAACTTCAGGCTCAAATATCTCTGCAAAATAAATTACCTCAGTTACATCAGGTTCAGTTGGTTGTTTCTGTTAAAAGTTTCTTTAAAGAACTCTGTGCTGCTCTTAGGAATCTCCCTCAGCGGCCACTCGCAAATATGATGTTCAAAGGAGGAAGAAAGACCTTTGAAGACACATATCTCGCTCGCTGTATTCCTCTCATTCAATTAAGCAAAATGTACAGAAAATACTGATCTGGCAGCACATTAGAAGTAATGAGTTACTGGGTACACCTTTGAAACAAAATGTTCTCACGACTGCAAATTCATAATTTATGGAACATTAATATTGAGTAAAATATTTGTTGTATTTTGTGTAACTTTAGTAGTAAAAGATGCAACCATGTCTACACTGACCTTGTTGTGTTTTTATTTATTTATTTAGAAAAAGTGATTCCCCACATATACCCTCCCCACCCCCCCACACCACCCATGGTTATGTGGCTCATTTCATAGCAGCAATTTGAATCTTAAAATTGTGTTCAATCAAATTCACATCAAAATCAATTCAATTAAATTGCCTGACAAGTTCTTCTTTACACCACCAGCAGTTACGGTAATGCACACTTCAAGTTCAGGGTCAGGTATACTGTATATCTTTATTTTCCTAACATAAACCATAGCATCAAACAAAAAACTGACCCCCAACCCATTGCCATGAATATAAAAGACTTATATTCAGTGTAATAACAAAAACAGACCATTACTCAAAAACTCACTTTCACACAAGATTTTTCCCACAAGTGGAAACATGGCAACACTGACAGTCCCCTCACGTGCCCAGTGACACTTGTCTGAAAGCGTTCAGCGTTCGGGAAGTAATGCCTCACTCAAATGCGTGAAATGTCACAGCCCATAGTGTGAGTGCGTGTATGAGGGAGGGAGAGAGAGAGAGAGAGAGAGAGAGAGAGAGAGAGAGAGAGAGAGAGAGAGAGAGAGAGAGGTATGAGCAGACATCCACTGAAAATGTAAATTTTAATCAAATAATAAAAATCAATCCTAATCCAATCTTTTTTTTCTGTTACAGGAATTCAATTAACTTTTTTTTCCTTGTCACCAATAACTGTTCTAGCATTTTTTTTCTTCTTGAGCATCCTACTCCAGACTTATTCCCTTTTTGTAGATATAATAAATTGCACTCTTTAGGAAAGGGTTTGGGACTGGACATGAGTTATAGATGCCTGGGATACAGTCAGGACCCCAATTTATCCTATAAGTGATCAGTGGGGTTGATGTCAGGGTTCTGTCCAGGTCACTCATGTCTTTCCACTTGGACAAACATGTCTCCATAAACCTCGCTTTGCACAAAGAGTCATTGTCATGAGGAAACATGTTTGATACAGTAAAGAGAATTTTAAAATCAAAGCATACAAAGTCATCTTGCACAATTATGAACTTCTATAGACCCAACACATGTAGTTCTAGTGACCCGACATTTAGGAATGCACACAGCTTTACTTCAAATATGATCATCCCCGTAACATCATAAAAATAAGTATATTATATAAGTATATATAAAAGTACATGTTAAAATGCCCCTGACACCTAGTGATATGTCATAGATCCCTAGTGGGTCTAGTGATATTAATAGCACCCATTATATACAGCATGTAGTCTCTCTGTCAGCTTGAGCAGAAATTCCCTCATAGCAAACATTTGAAATGTAAAGGAATAAAATCATCACGTGTGTGTGTGTGTGTGTGTGTGTGTGTGTGTGTGTGTGTGTGTGTGTGTGTGTGTGTGTGCTCCCAGGAATAGCAGCATGTACCAGTAACCATTCATCCAATGAGACTGTCTCCTCATCCTCTGTCTCCATGGAAACCAGACTATCCAACATGGCCGACTGCCAGCGTATGCATGTTCTCACCCTCTCTTAACCATTACACACATTCTCTCACTGTTTCTAAACTAGGTCACTCCACCTATAGTGGCCTTCTCTTCCTCTCTCTTCCCCTTGTGCTCTCCCTCTCTCTCTCTCTCTCTCTCTCTCTCTACTCAGTGGAATCTCTTTTACACTGCTCTTTCCCTTCCTTCATGTAGTTACTATTTTCTTTGTTTCTTCCTATGCTGTAAAGTAAAGCGTATTCGTGACTTGCCAAGGTAAGCAGACACATCAAAAGCTCCCAGGAGTGAAAAATACATGATGAGGAGAGTAAGAAAGATAAGCAGTGAAGACAGGCCCAAACTGAGCTCTGTTTTCAGGAGTTTACTATTTCATCATGAAGTGTGAAGCCCTAATCTTTCCCTCATTCTTAACTTTCAACCCATCTCTGTTTTTTCCATCTGTTCTTTCCAATTCCTCAGTGGTACAATCATATCCTTCTCAATCCACTTTCTAATCCTGTCTTTCCCTTTCTCTAGAAAATATCCTCTACAATCATCTCCTGTCCAGGCTTGTAGTCTGGTATTTCAAACCACCATTTTTCTCAGTCTATCACAGCACTGTTGCTTCAGTTGGTCAGGTCGAGGCTCAGCAACATTAATGTGGCAGTAAAATGAAGTCAGTTGATGACCTGAATGTACTGAATGAGCAGGCTATGGATATGGATTTGGAGCTGAAATAGTGAAAAAGTGGTTCAGGGAGCATAAGGAATCATTTTCACACATGAACTGGCACTACAGAGTCCTGACCTTAACCCTACTGAAAATCTTTGGGATGTGCTGGAGAAGACTTTATAGAGTGGTTCAAGTTTCCCTCACTCATCAGTTTAAGATGTTGGTGAAAAATTGACCCAACTCTGAATGGAAATAAATGTTGTGATGCTGCTTAAGTTTGACGAAACAACTCCATGGTAATTGCACTGTATAATCAAGGCCAAATACGGCCCAACAAAATGAGTGTGGGACTTTTTTTCTGCCCAAGCTCAATTACTCACCCCTCTCCAATTTAGTCACTTTCCCACTTCATAATATTTGTACTTCCATCCCTAATTTCCCTTTTATTACTGCTCACCTTCAGACTGAACACATTAATCAGGTGTTGCTGAGAAGGAAGAGAGAACTATCATCATTTCAGGCCCTTTGGCCTGATCTTTGTGCATTTTCTGTCTCTTACTAATGTTTTCTGACCATTTTGATCTCATTAATTTTATAAATTATGCACTGAAACTTCACACTTTACACAAATCATTGACATTTACCCCCACCCCACCTCAGTATGTTGATTCCTGAAAATAATTAATGCACATTTGTTAAACTGAACAATTTCAGTTTAACAAATTTTAGTTTAAATTTGTTAAAAGTTGAGTTTAACAAACCCCCCGCACACACACACGCACACACACACACACACACACACACACACACACTTGTGGATTGATCACTTACCCTGTCTCAGCATTTTTCACCTCCACCTTCTTTGGTCGGATTTCCTTTTCCTGTCCTTACCTGCCCTTTCTCTTCTCCTTGCTCATTATCTAAAAGCTCAAGTCAGCTCTTCCCTGCCTCACTGTAACTCAGCCTTTTATTCTCCCTGTAGTTAAATATGAGTCGTTTTGCTGATTCTAAAAGGATCCTTTCAGTTTCTCATTTACATTTAGTTGTATTGATTGAGGGAAGAGCGGTGGTATTCACAGAGCTACAAAGTTACAGGGTTAATCTCCTTTCACCTCACATTTTTATACTTCTCTCACTGTTGATTTCCTCCTTTCAGACCCTGATGAAGCTACAAATGGAGTGTTTTTGTGAGTTTAAATGAGTTTGGCTTTTCACCTAATGTTTTCCTGACCTTTTGTTTTCATTCCTTTTTTTATTGTTTTGTAATATACTGTGTATATATTTTATCTTTTTTTATTTCCAGCAGGTCTGTTTGCTTGCTATTTTATCAAAAATTTTTTTTTACTATTTCTTCCGTACACAGGAAATGTGTCTGTGCAGGTCACAGGACAATTCTATTATATTTCGATTTTATTCAGTGTTGACCTTCAGCCTCACTTACTGACCTCAGATGGATGTCCTCATGTAGGCTGCTGTTGGTTTTTCATTTTCCCATCTCCCTCAAACATTTTATCCTACCCTGTCTTTTTATGTTGAAAGATACATATAGTTCTCCTCTACCTAAAGCCTCTGTGAGGCATTTGGAGTGCACAGAGCATATCTGTAGTGGGTGGATAACACTCCGTTTCAAATATGTAATTCCAACCCTCTGACATCTGATATTCTCTCTCTTGCTCAACATCTCACTTTTGCTTGCTTCACTTTTTGCCATGTTATTGTTTCCCCTCTGTGAATGTTTAGCCCTGTCCACTGTAGATAAAAAAATAATATATAATAATAATAATAATAACAACAACAATAATAATAATGATAAATAAATAACTGTGATTTATGTACCCATAGTACTTTGGTACGTTTTCTCCTTCCTTATTATTTTCTTCTAGTATACATCAAAAACAAGATTAAAAAACGATTTGACCATTGACACGCAGCCATTTCTGGCCAAAAGCCAGGGGGGCAAAACCAGTCAAGCTTTCTGGGTTGGGTATATCATTCTCTGATTCCTCTTGTCAGTCACAGTAACACTAGCCAATTGCAGGTGTCTGTGAGCTCATGAATGCAGAAAGATGTGGAGAGCAGTCTTCTCTACTTGTTTTTCTGTGTATTGTTTATTGGTTCATGACAATAAGAAGCTCATCCATCCATTCATTCATCATCTATACCACTATATATAGATATATAAATAGATATAGATTTGCTGGGAAAACTGGAGCAAAATCCAAACTGACTTTTGGGTGTAAGGTGAGTGTGGGAATGCACCCAGAACAGGTTGCCAGTCTATCACAAGCCCACCACAAACAGCCATTCAAACTCACAGTCATATCTATGGGCCAGCTGCTGTTGTCAGTTGGAGACAGTTGATCTAATATTTTTTGGAAGGATGGAAGGAAACTGGAGTACCCAGAAGAAATCCAACACAAGCACAGGGACAACATGCAAACTCCCAGATAAAAAAAGAACATGGTGGAGAAAATTGATTGAACTATTATGGCTGAAATAAATATAATTTCCCTGCTGACTTTGCAATTATTTACAGTACACACAGATATTTAACAAAATTTCAAACAAAGTAATTTTATTGCACCATTTCTGTTTACACTATAACAAAATTCTTTCAGCTGGTTCTATTCTTTTGTAACGCTTGCATGAATGATAACTGGTATATTTATAAATCTCACTCACTCATTTGCTGAGCCATTTACTCCTACTAAAGTCACAGGGAGGCTGGAGCCTATCTCAGCCATCACTGTGCAAAGGCAGAGTACACACGTACAGCAATGTATATATATATATATATATATATATATATACACACACATATACATACATATTGTATGTGGGAAAAAATAACAGTACTACAATTTTATCCCGACAAGCCTGTTTCATGGTTGCCCACTCATCAGG
>JAOUQZ010000041.1:8658668-8671765 GCA_028564935.1 Neosilurus hyrtlii
GAGTCATTTACATTATATTCCTTGGCACTGGATGAAAGTAATGACATAAAGGACACCGCTCAGCTTTTAATTTTTATTAGAGGGATTAATACCAATTTTGAGATAACGGAGAAGTTTTTGGACAGGAGGTCCTACACTGCATAATTCACCAGGAAGCACTGACCACGTAGTGAAGCCAGTTGTAAAACTTGTTAACTTTATTCGAGCGACTGGACTTCACCATCGTCAGTTTATTAAGTTTCTTGAAGAAACTGACGCTGATCAGACTTGCTTTGCCATTCTAATGTCCGCTGGTTAAGTTTGGGGAAAGTATGTCAACGAGTGTGGAAGCTCAAACAGGAGATTATCTCATTTTTAAAGCTACTTGAGAATGCTGACAATTTTCCTGAGCTGAGTGACACAGACTGGCTTTGTGATTTAGCTTTTGCTGTTGACATACTGACACACATGAATCAGCTGAATGTGAAGTTACAAGGGAAAGACAGGAAATGCATACAAACATTAGAGGCTTCAAAACCAAGCTAGCTTTATTTTCAAAGCAAATGTCAGACAAGTCATTCGCTCACTTCCCCACACTGGCTACATTGAAAGAGGCTCCGCAACATGTGAAAAAATACAGGAAATCACTGGAGGACCTGCATGAAGAATTCTGCTGTCGGTTCTCTGATTTTGGAAAAATTGACAAGTCACTTCAGCTGGTGTCATGTTCCTTCTCACAAGACCCTGAAACGGCACCACAGGAGTTGCAGTTGGAACTGATTGATCTCCAATGTGACACCGTCCTAAAGGAGAAGTTCAACTCTCTTAAACTGGATGAGTTTTATGCTTCATTAAGCGCAACCAAATTTCCAAACATCCAGAAGATGGCACAGAGGATGCGGGTGTTGTTTGGCTCAATTTATGTGTGTGAACAGACTTTTAGTGTGATGAACACCAACAAAGCACCCCACAGATCCCAGTTGAGTGATAAACACCTCAGATCTGTTCTGAGAATTGCCACAACGAAATTAATACCAGACTTCGATGCACTGGCAAAAATAGGTGATCAACAACACTGTTCCCACTAAAAGGTAAGTGTATTAACACTGTAATGCTTTTTTTCTGTTTAAGTTTTGATATGTTTGCATCTTGTGCTGACCCGGCCCATCTGTCAAATTTTAAACGTCAATGTGGCCCCTGGTCTAGACATTGGGAATTACACAAAACAAAAATAAATAAATAAATAAATAAACAAGAAAAAGCAAAGGAAAAAAGAAAGAGGCCCATTTAATGTGGTCTTTAAATCTATCCTATTATAATGAGTCATCCAATAAGTCATCCACTTAAACTATTTCAGAACTGATTATGCAATAATTTGTTCTAAATTATATTAGAAAACTCTAAGTGCAAAAAAAAAGTTGATTTGTTGAACTTCTACCATAGGAAATTACTCACAACACACTTGGAACATGTAACTGAGATTCAGATGACAGTTACAGTAATTCTCTGCCAAAGAGTTTTTAGTCGATGATGCACTTAAAGTGCCAATCCATTGGAAAAAGTTTCTATGTGTATATGGCAGCCAAAAGAGTGAGTAGGAAAAAGAGGACACTAAAGAGATTTTGAAAATGCATGCACTTTCATATTCATAGGCATGAGTAAGACATATGGTGGTTCAGTTTGTTCTGTAACACGACAGTAAAAGCCAGCAGTCGAGTTAATGATTTGGCTAGCATGCATCTGCTAAAATGCCTTTTGTCTTTGTGTAGCAGTTAGGATACTATTAATATCTGTACACAACTGCCAAGTGTGAATGCTATTACAGCTGTATTGTATATAATTTTATAATGTTTTGGCTGCTTACCAAATTAAGTGACCTTTATAGAAACTGCTGCATTTAGCAGTACACTTCCAGTGTAGTGTAATGGCCACTGCATAATGTTTTATGAGGATTCAGGAAGGGAAAGACGTCTAACATCCAAGTCATTAAGAAAGTAATTTGAGTACTGACCCAGCCAAAATCAATACAACACTATATTTTCAAGCGTACAGGCCATCTGAGCATATATTTCCTGAAGTTACAGCAAACACTGCAGAACACATAAGAGTAAGTGTTGTGTTGTGTTGTGTGCAGCGTCTAGCTATAGCTGTTGGAACATTTACAATGTCGTCTGTGTAAAACTACAGCTACACAATCTACATCTAGTGTTTTGTCATGCAACTGCTGTGCAATAAGATAATTAGATGCACAACTAGAATAAATCAAGCACTCATACTGTATGCAGGACAGCATAGAAAAGAAGACGGTGCATTAGCATTGCACATTATTATCTGGAGAGGTATGAATACAGGAGTGGACTAATGGAGTGCAGTACATTTATTAAGGTGCAGTTTCATTACAGCTATATTCTATTGTCGTGCTCTGACTAAGTGTACAAATAGATGCTAAAATCACAAAAAAAGATGGTTCACAGATTCACACCTTGTATGGATCTTGCAAATATACCAGTCAACCCTTATAGGGCTTACAACAGCTTTGTAAGCCCTATAATATAACACATCACGGTACAACAAATATGGCACATAAGCACAAGTAACTGACTGCATTTTCTTCTAAAACATAAAATTATTCACTGAAAATAGTTGTGGCATCTTTTTTGATAGTTCATATACGTTTCTAGTAATGAATTTCAAACTTTATTTCAAAACTTCATTTCAAAATTTCAAGCTCAAACTTGAAGGGTACACAGAGAGTCAATAAGTAACTTCACAGTGCCCTCTGCTTTACAATTATTGGCACCCCATGTAAAGTTTTCCAAAAAAGACTAAAAATTATCATCAAGAAATAATTATTTTCACTAATAAAACAGCAGTAAGTCTTCTCCTGTAACATTTTTTTAGGTTGGAAAATACAGAACAGAGGAAAAACAGCCCCATATCAGCACAGAACCTCCACTATATAAAGGTTAAGGGATATTGTTCTTCTCATTATAGCCAACCCTAAATTTGTATATGTTATGTTATTAGTATATATTAATATTCTATATTAAAATATTTTTGGATTACATTATAGGTTTTCAAACGCTTAAAGGAATAAATGTCGATTGACACCTAGGAGTGTGTTATTATGTTTATCATTATAGCTGAGGCCAAAAAAGATTCTAAAATGTTTTTTCTTTTTTTTTTCTTTATCATTAGTTGTGATAGTTTCTGGGACAATATGTATTTCGTCAAAAAATGCAATCGTTGCAGGCCTACTTTGAACTTAACCGGCTTCGAAAGATTTCACATGGTATACTTTTCCAGCAGGTTCTTCTCATAGGGTGACTATGTCTGGAAATAGATAATGTCTCATCACAAACCTAAGACTTTACAGCAAAAGATAATGTAATGTAAGAGGTTACTAAAAGAGAACCCAAAAAACATAAATAGCACTGTTTGTTTCTGAAGCAGACAACTTCTAAACATTTCTATACCAGTGATATCAGCAGGGTAACAGGAGCATTTACTTAGAGCTGTGAACAAGTATGAACACTGTAACTGAAAAAAATCTGTTGAGGTTCGTTCACCTATTAATGATGTAAACACACACAGGTTATGACATTGTGATGAAAGTTTGCCTGGATATTTACTAATACTTTACTGTTATGAGGTGGGGCGGGGGGGGGGGGGGGGGGGGAAATAATCCTTATTCTATTAAAATTTTATCAGTTACACAGACACTACTCATTTCATTTAAAGCTAAAACACAATGCAACTCATTTAAACTCTAGCATACATCCTTCTTTTAGTATTTCTTGGCAGTGCCCACACAAATTGAAAAATGACAACCATATTCACAGAAAAAAAGCACAAAATAGCTCGTGAAACACACACACTTCCATCATGCCAGTCCCAGCTTCCCCATGGCATCAATATTCTATTTTCAAACTGCAGAATAGTAATTAATTTCAGCTTCTGTTAGGCTGGAGAAGTGCATTATAAGAAAGGGAGTATGGGTGGGAGAGGTGTAGAATATCTAATCACTTCCATGCCAGGAAGAAGAGGTGTGACTAAAAAAAAAAGGGAAAAAAAACGTGACAGTCTGAAACTGAGACAGGGGAAACTGAGGAATGCAGAGATGCTACCTAGCTTATCTGCACAGTTTACTGATAGCAACTTTCCTTTGCTACTATTACAAAGAAAAAAGAACAGATAACCACAATGCAAAAAGAGAGAAATAGAGAAAGAGGCTTGTTGTTTATATGTGGTGTTTTTACACTCTGGGTCTGAGGAAAACTGATCGTGTTCAGATTTTGACGGTCATGCCAAGGACACAAAAATCACAAAGGAACTGTGTCATTCAATGCTGACCATACCTCAACTCGAAATTTGCTGAAGGGAACAAAGAACAGTGAGCTGACCTTCAACTCCAACACTGCACACACACACACACACACACACACACTCACACACACGCCGCAAGGGCTTAAGATGTTTATGTACCATTTATCTACTTCATCAGATGATATGAGCATCAGATTCCATTAACAGCAAATTAGTACTTTGTTTACTGCAACTGCCATTAGTGAGTCAGCTAATGTCAGACGGAGTTATTAATCACTCTTCTTAATGTAGTTACAATGTTTTGAGTCAGCTAAAATTTCTAAGATCAAAATCAAAAATGTAACAACTGATACTGTATATATATATATATATTTAAAAATATATGTGCCTTTTTTTTTAAGCAGATGGATTTACAATTTTATTACAGTGAATCCCACTCCTGATGTTGCTGCTGGTGAGGGGTGGGTGTTGAGGTTTGAATAACTGCCTTTGGGTTGGGGTTTTATTACCCAGTGTGAGAAATATGGTGGTACAGCTGATAGTGTCAGCATAACAGCTCCAGGTTCTGATTCTGAGCTCAGGATATTGTCTTTCCATATTCTTTGCTTAAGTCCCAAAAACATGTAGCAGATAAATTGACTCACTTAGCTAAATTATCTCAAGGTGTGTGTGTATAAGATAGTCACTGAAGATGACTGCATGAATAAATAACCAGTATTAGTAACAAATACATTAGTAAAGACTGCTATCTGCAGTGACAATTCTCAACTTGAAATGCTCAACTTTTTCCAAACCTTAACACCAATTATCAGAGGGAAAAATAAAGGCCATTGGGGCTAAAATCCAGCAGCAAGCAGTCAGAAGTCCTTTATGCCCAACTTCATCCTCTAATGGTGAGAAACCCAGAGGTGTCATAACCCAAGAACTTCGCCATGAGGTTAGTTCTTTTAGATATAACAAGCTCTACACCTTAACCCTGTCAACAACGTGGGCCTTATTATCAGTGGAGACCTTACAAAGCATATATTCACCATTCAGCTAGTGCCATGCCTTGTCGTTAGGCCACTTCTTAATAAACCACTTCTTGACCGCAGTGATATCTCCAATTACCACCTGCTCTCCAACATGCCTTTTGTAGGTAAGGTTTTGGAGAAAGCTGTAGCTCCAACAGCTTCTTTCTTTTCTATATAGTGATAAAAAGCACTGTGATTCCCAATCCTGCTTCTAGATGAATAATATTACAAAAGTCAGTGCGGGCTAGCCAGGATCTCCTGCTTGCCTCAAGAGTGGAAATTTATTTTAGTTTTGGCTCTGATTTTGACTGCCCCATTTGTCAAAAGCTGACTACAGTATTTTAATAGACAAGCTCGAAAACACAATTGGATTACACAGACAACGTCTTGCCAGGTTCAGATCTTTTTTGACAGATTGATACCGTTTTGTTAACACAAGTTAAGATTTTTCAGAGCCCAAAAAAATTATAGAATGTCCTTTTCTGTTTAAAGCCTCTATTAATCTCCTTTAATGTCCCTTGTACATGAAACTGGCAAACATAATGTTGGCTTTCACTTCTATGCTGATGACACACAATTATATATGTCACTTCAACCCAATTTTGCAGCAGCTACACAAGAGACTCTATAAAAAGGCATGAAAGCTTGGATAGACTTTTAAATTCATGAAAAACAGAAATACTAGTGACTACCTGCAATAAGTCTTTTCCTTTTTTTTTACTTGGTCCAATAGATGATTTGTAAATGCCATAGATGCTAGTTTATTAAGAGCTAATTTTGAATGCACCCTGCATTTGGGCTAATATCTCTCCTCTGAAATTGCAATTTCAGCCATCTCCATAGCTATTTGATTTACTTAATGCAGGCCAATAATTAGACCTTTTGGAACAGAGAAACATATTTTTTAATGACCACAGGATGTTTTCCAATATGTATATTTAAGAAATGTGAAGGTACTCACTGCATCAGTTAAGGTGGGCCATAGGCAGTTGTTGCTCAGTTGTGGCACCGTGGTTAAGGCTTGTTTACTGATGAGAAGGCCGGGGTTGCTCAGTGCCCACTGTTGGAACACTGAGCAAGGCCTGTAACCCTTTACTGCTGAGTTGTATAAATGAGATTAAAATGTAAGTCGCTCTGGATAAGGGCAGCTAAAAAATGCCATGAAGGTAAATGCAAATTAAGATTAATATGTTGTGAGCTGAAACATATCAAACACTAACTACCCAAAGTCTCTTGCCTATTCTCACATTTAAATCTAGGTTGCAACTTATTTTTATTTATTTATTTTACAGCAGTGTATGTAAGACTGACTGCACTGCACAATCTTACAACACTGAAGTAGCTGAATCTATTACAGCCAGTGAAGCACTAATCACAGATCATACAGAGTGAAATCATACAGTCAGTGGCAGATGGTTTAAACTCCAGCAAAGCAAAGTCAGCACTTCTGATCATATGTAGTTTATTTGTCTGAGCCACACCAGTTCCACACCAGTATGTAATAAGGTTAGCACAGCACAAATAACACTCTGTTTAAACATTAAAGCTGTTTAGATTCCTTAGGAGGCAGAAAATAGTGTTCCTTGGCTAAACATCATGGCTAAATTTACATTTTTTGGGTCATATTCAGAGTAACATAAATGTTTATATGGGGACAGTTTCGCGATGGTTTAAGCACCATTTTGCGTTTGGTATTCAGATGATTTATTACTAGGTTGTCACCTGTGCCTATTTTAGACTTCTAAAGGGTACCACATTATTCTTAAGTGTAAATTAGACTTCCACTGTAGGCCTCAATTTCTCCAGAATTCAGCTAGCCATCCTTTCAATTAACACTTAGTCATAGAACCATTTGGCACATATACCACATAGTGTGAACTGTATAAAGCAATCGTCCATAGGTCCAATGGTCATGTTGTTTTTTCCATATTATAATGTACCCAATCTATACCTGCATTACACACGTTTTTAAAGTTCTTATCTTTGTCTAATCTTCATCTTAACAAAAATAAAATAATATAAAAATAAAAAATTCAAAATACCCAGATACCTCCTGATGATGTTCCTACAATAACCTTCAACTGTCGCTTGTAAAATAAGCAAAAGTACTGTGCTATGTACAGCACCTGTTAAAAAAAACTTCTACATTCTCACCACATTCCTACATCCACATTCGCCATGATAAAAAGGTTGTATGTCCTTATCATCAACCTTGATTATTGTCTTTGACATATTCATCATTCTAACTGAACACACATTTCTGAACAATCACGCACACACACGCGCGCACACACACACGCGCACACGCACACACACACACGCACACACACACACACACACACACACGCACACACACACACACACACACACACACACACAGTCTTTATGACTTGGAGAACATACTGAAGGGGAAGATATTATGATAAGAATTAAATATGAGCAGATAAAAGGAAAATCTGATGTAATAAATACATCAAAGCAATAAATGGGGCAGTGAGATAGTGAGACAGAGAAAAGCGGACGACAATGAGTGACAGAAAAAATGCTATAACTTTTTAGAATTATGTGCATGTGGGTGATGTTTAAGTTAGATGCGGTCTTAAGAAATCTTTTTCTTCAATATCCTCTTAACTTTTATAGACTTGTATATTTCTATGTACACACACACACACACACACACACACACACACACACACACACACACACACACACACACACACACACACATATATATATATATATATATATACATAAACATATACATATACATATACATATACATATACATACATACATACATACATACATACACACACACACACACACACATATATATATATATGAGAGCGAGAGAGATTCAAAGATAATTTCAAATTTCACTGCCAGGCTGTCTTTTCATACTGCATTTTCTGATTTTCTTTGATGCCAAGTTTAAGGTACATATAGTCTAGGGGCCTTTAAACCCAAAATATTATATAGGGGCATGGTAGGTAAATCACACTGGTTTTAGGCCAAGACATTTACACTGTGACTGATGAAATATGAAGTGCTTTGTGTATCAAACATCCAACCTGTTGCATGCTTTCGTTGCTTGGATCTGCACTGTTCTTTGTGTTCGATTGATAAATGAGGGCTGCGATGGCCTGGAGAGCTGTCCTAGGTGTACTCTGCTCTCGCTGAGTCGGTTGAGATGGGCGCCAGCCTCCTCGCAACCCTAATTAGGATTAAACGGCTCTCAAAATTCATGAATGAATGATAAATGAGGGCCAAAAAGTTTCTGAGACATTCAGCCAATGAATCAGTGCAGAAAAGGAGGGGGAAAAAAAGTTAATAGAAATTACACTCTAAAAAAGGTCAGTTTCATTTTCAACTTCTTGCTATGTCTTCCAACCAGAAGAGGTAGTATGTATCTACTATTTAACAGATAAGATATACACAGGTGAAAAATACTAGTTAGTTTAGCAGATTAATAATACTTTAGCAAAGCAAAGTTAAAAGTTTTGGTTTTAGCACTGGGGTGTCTGAGGAATTATAAGATTTAAAATAGCTACTGTGTATGCATCTGCTTGAAATGTAAAAATTTTTGGTTGGTGGGTGAATAATTGGTTTTGAATATTATTCCACAGCCATATTAAAAGGCATTTTTTTCTTAGTAAAGCTCCATCTCATGATTTACTTATTCATATTAGAACATATCATTCGGTTCCTAATATTTATTATTCAGTAAATATAATAAAACTAATATGAAACAGACATAGTTACTGGGCATAAGTATAAAATGTTAATGTATTATTATATTAATAAACATATTAAATAGACCTAAATAACATTTCCTAGGTAACCTGCCAACACAAACATAAATTATTCCCATAAAAAAGGCCTCCATGAATCCAACACTTGGTGAACACAGAAAGGATGAAATTATTTCAGTGACAGAATTTTTTTTAAGCTCTGTATTTTTTTTTTCAGTGGCTATTCCAAAATGCCTGAGATTTTAATTCTGCAACCACCTTTCCTGCTGGCCATCTGACATACTTTTACACTGAAGTAGTCTCACTTTAAAGGTTTTCTTCCACAACTGTCTTCACATACCACTGGTGTCCATCAGCGCTTCCTAGAGTTACCACCTTGACAGGCACTGACAGTCTTTTATCCATGGCCTTTGTGATTGAGGGCTTGAACGTGAACCTTTCACACTTAGCGTAATCGAACTCACTCTGTATATAGGAGTAGTCTTATAGGTGTTCGAGGGTAAGATAAAAATTCTAATAACTCTCTAATATATACAACCTCAAGCTTTATGAATCGATCAAAAAATGTCCCAGCTTTAGTTTGCTTAAAGGTAACGACTAAAAATCATGTTCCTTAATCATTCCTAACATAAGTACTGCAGCCCCCCCAAGAGTCCGAAGGAGTCAATTAGTTACCCTCTCAAGCATATATTTGTCTTCCTTAAGAAAGCTAAAAATGGCAAACTTTTTCTATGACATTTAAATAAGCAGTCAGATTGAGGCAATCCTCTTGCCCTCCAGCTTGGACTGATAAGTATCTACATAACCCCAGGAGGCCAGTTACTATGGAAATTCTGGAGTGTCATGTGAATGTAAGGTCAACTACACTGTCCAAACAAAAGTCATCTCCCAAAGTGACATTGCTAATATTTAGTCCATCTTAGATTGTCCAGCGAATGTCTTTCACCAAACTGCCATTGTAATTGACCCCCACTCTTCATATTTCAGGTGGTGACCCCACATGGGAAGAACATGCAAACTCCATATATAAAAACACCCAAAGCGGGGGGCTCTTGGACCTTATTGCTGTGATTATCCATGGCATGTCTACCACCAGCACCTTCTTCCCGAGAGGCAGACATGCTAACCACTTCGCCACTGTATCACCCATTCATCAAAAAGACCCAGGGCAAAAATATCAAATCGAGTTGTTAAACAAAATTAAAGGTCTTCAGATTGGTATACAGATCAGAATGCATTTAGTATATACTACTTAGGGGAAAAAAGAGCAGTGTCAGCACATCAACAGAGCCAAGCCACAAGCTGGGATCCATTAGGAGCGATTACATTTAATGAAATCCTGTCTCTTATGCCCAGTGGCTATAAAGCGAACGGCTATTGTGCTGCCAGCTCCTGGCTATGCCTGGCACTTTTTGTAAATGTGAAATATGCCCCAGGTAGAAACTGGCCTTGCATAATTTTGTCTTCTTAATTTATTTTTATATTTATCTTAAACTAGTTGTGCAGAAGAAAAGGTTAAGGGGTGGCTTGGGGAAACTGCATCTACATTAGAGTTAAAAAGTAACATCTTTATGGAAATATCAATTCACATTCCGCTGCAGCTGCATCAATGAGACACAAGCCGCCGCAATGCGAGGGCACACTTCCCAGGGCATGTAAACCATTCATGAGCAATTTGAATGATAATAATGAATCCTTGTCAAAATAGAATCCAGCACCATTCAAGCGTTTTTCCAATCTGAAAACAAATTTACTGTCAGGAAATGATGTTATAATGGCTCACGGAAAAGAGTTTACATTTAAGATACCAGTTTGCAACTGTGTAAGCCAAAATGTTTTGCCTTCATGAACATCATCATAGGAGCTTCCTGATTGTTACAGCACTACACCAGGAGGTCAGAAACTGAATAAAACAAATGGACAAGACAGCAGACAAATCTTGACAAGGGCAAAAGGAGAGCAAGACACTGTATAGACTGCAGCATTGGGAAGCCATGGACAGAGAAAGGGCCAGAGCAACAAAGAGGAAAAAGCTAAACAAAGGCAGAGAGAGTGCTGGAGGGATAACAAAGAGGAAGGAGGGATTGTGAACAGAGCAATAGTGATCAATGTGCGTATTAGTGTCACTCTGTGGAGTAAATTGGCCTTTTCTGAGCCAAACACATCTGAAAAAACGAATAAACTAAATAATTATCTATTTGGCATAATAATGAGAAAGCAAAGCAGCGATGGCACCTGAAGATCCAAGAGGCACACAAATAACACATCAGATCATCTTGAAAGAGCACATGACATGACAGCACCACAGAATAGCGGTAGTGTTTGGATAAGTGAACACTTAATCTACTTTAGTGTGTACTAAATAGTGTGTATTGACACCCCATCAGAGCTCATTCATGCTGTAATGACAGCAACAATGTGTCTATTACTGATCTCATTTTCATTTCAATGAATGCAAATTACAGCCATTTAAAGCTGAGAACCCAAAACACATACTTTGATATATCTATGGATAAAACACACACACACACACACACACACACACACACACACACACACACACACAATGAACTCATTCAAATAAATATTATGCACAGGTATGAAGAATGTATGCAAATAGGCAGAGGAAAATATTTGAAACAATTCCTGAAACATAGCTGTGCATATTTGAATGCACGAGTGCTCTGCTTCTTCACATAGCTGCCATTTTTATTATATGTTCTATTACCACTGCAGAAAAAAATGGAAAGATGAATATTTAGATATGAAGATGCTACCAATAACCATCAGAACTTTCACACTATCACAGGAAACTCACTGACTTCACACAACCACACACTTGATCTGCATAAACTATTTGTGTCTGTGTTTTTGTGAGCAAAAAAGACATGACTAGACCCTCTAGTGTTGCAAGAAAACATATTAATGCAATGAAAGCATGTCAGGGCAGAGGATGAAGTGTCACATTAGCTGCTGAATGTATGTGAAAGAGTGTGAAATAAAGAGAAATCTTAAAGGAAGAGGAAGTCAGTGAAATAAACAGACACCAGGATGATAAGATGAGTGCTACTGCAGGCAGCAAACTAATGACAGTGCCACTTATCTCTCTACAGGCAGATAGAAAGAGAGGGAGAGAGAAAGAACATATACACTATACAATACTTCATTTTCTACTCATTTGAGCATTTCCAATTTAGGCCTTATTACTGTAGGTGAGACTGTGACTTTAGCACAGCTAAGAAACCCCAGAAACCCCGCAGTAAAGATCAGAACCACATCACTTTATGGGGAGTATGGTTTATTTGCAATATTGTTGCACAGAACGACAGAACTGAGATAGAGAGTGTTAGGTTTATGTGTGATCTATCTGTGACAGCCCATCCAATGGCTCGAGGTTATTTTAAGTACTCAATCAAAGTACTTTGGTGAAGATATTGGAAAGGATGGGAGACTCAATGTCAGATACTGGGAAATGCCTTCAACACAGGAGTTAATGTCCATGACTGGCTATTATACATGCTGCTTAAGGACATTTTAAACACAGGTCCTGTCATATTGTTGTTAAGACCCCTCATTATGCAGGATTTGGTTGAGTAAACTGATTCACATGAAGACAGCATAACGACGCCCCAGTGTGTGTTCTTAAAAAGCATGCCAGTGTTCTGAAACCTGTTAAAACAGCAAGTTTAAACTGTTTCTTTAGAGATTCCCAGTCACATCCCTGTCCTGCCATGCCCATTGTACCTTTTCCACAAATATTGATTTGGCTCTGTTACTACCTTTCCTACCTGTCATTGTTGGCTTAGAGTCATAAAAAACAAAAGCGTCCCTATATTCCTTTGTATATGCCCATTTTATAGATAAAGGCAAGAAAGAATAAAAAAATAAATTCCTTTATAAAAGAAACTTAAGGTTAATACCATTTCATTTTAAGAAAAATACAATATACACATTATATATATATATATATATATATATATGTGTGTGTGTGTGTGTGTGTGTGTGTGTGTGTGTGTGTGTGTGTGTG
>JAOUQZ010000041.1:8680728-8690869 GCA_028564935.1 Neosilurus hyrtlii
GTGTGTGTGTGTGTGTGTGTGTGTGTGTGTGTGTGTGTGTGTGTGTGTGTGTGTGTGTGTGTGTGTGTAAAATAGTGTATATTTACCTGCTTGGCAAGTTTAACTGAGTCAGAAGTGAGTCTGTCTCTGAGATGAGGGTCGAGCTGAGTCGCAGGAGCAACCTCTACCACCTTTTGATGCCGCCTCTGAATGGAACAGTCTCTCTCATACAAATGGATCACATTCCCATACTTATCACCTAGGAAAGAAACAGGTAGGGTAGCACAGGTAAAGAGCAGAGAAAACAAATGACACTACAAACAAGTACAAAAAAAACAAAAAAACAACAGCCACTCTACCCTATTTTTGGGCATGTATTGTCAGCACCATTCTAATCTGCTGTGATTTTACAGACTCCTACAGAGCTAATCACTATGCAGGGATCTCATCTTGTCAATAAGATAATAAGGGTGCAGGAAAGAGGGTGTTATTTTTTTGCATCACCAACTCACTCACGCATTTAGCAGGGAGATGATGGTCTACAAGGGGGCGCTATTACTCATAAGGACATGCCGTTCATCATTATTTAAAAAAACTGTTTTTAGTGCTTAGTTCATTATTATTATTATTATTATTATTATTACTGACGTTGTTAATATTATTAATATCCTTTGTCAGCCGCTTTATTTTTGGTCAAGGTCACAGTGGATTGGGTCCTATTTCAAGCAAAACTGGGCTGACCAATTATTTTACTCATAAAACACTTAAATAAAATCGACACTGTCACAAAGAGCTTAACAAAAATCCAGATGTCTTTAGACCATTCACAGAAAATGAAGGTGGTGGTGGTATAAAAATGTGATAGTAAGATTATAAATAAGTACATTATACAGGTGCAGGAGGGTAAAGTGAAATACTCTTAAGTTGCTTAAGTGTTAATGAACAAGAGTCCTGGGATGAACACAAGACAGGCTTTAGGATCACAGCAGCAGTTCTTAGATACAAATGTACAGTATCCAGGTTTATCCACTCAAGCAAAAGTGAGTCTTGGGTGTAAACTACTTTGCGAGACGTAGAAATCGTTACAGTATCCATGTGGGACCATTCATAGCAAAGGAAAGTGAGTCATGAGTGCAGACACTCCAAGCAGGAGGAGAGTATCAGGACAATCCAGGAAGGATTGGAGGGTGAAAAGAGTTACATCAGTGGAGGTGTGTCAGGATAAGGCAACAGCATTCCAGCAGGCAACTAAGTATCCATTAAATCGTCTTAAACACACACTGAAAATGCTCAATACACTAGTAAATACTCAGTATGCTCTCAAAGCTACAAGGTCAATTCTCTTATAAACCTGCACCAGCCAGATCTGATATATGGACATGTTTGTTCTCAGACCATTTCAGTATCATATGATAGCCTAACAATATATTGGTAATCTCTTTCAATGTGTACCCTGACTCTTGTCTGAAGTCAGGTGAGATTGGCTCCAGCTTTCAGTTGACCCTGACATATAAATGGCATAGGTAATGAATGGATGGCTGGATCGATGGATGTGTCTATAAAGGAGAAGAAGTGTGAAAGACATCCTTAAAGTACAAACTCAGAGTTCAGTACTGCTTTCATCATTGGACAACAGCAACTGTGCCTCATTCTAAAGCCAGTGTTCACAGTAGCCTAAAGAGGAGTCAACAAAGGAAACTATAAGCGACAAGCAAACATGCCAAGTCACTGAAAGTCAATGAAATGAGTGAAGACAGGTGAACTTTTCTTCAGCAACACCTATTGGGCAGGTGTGGAGTTCGACTAAAGGAAATTTCATGCAGCACGATTAGAGTGATAACCAACTAGAATTTAAATTTATCATTGATTGACAGATGCCGCCAAACACTAAGTTCCCAAAACATATGTATGAAACATCAAACATTAGTTTAATGATTCTGCCTACAACAGCAGGGAAAAGCAGCACATTACTGATATGTATCTTATGACAACACACAAAAACTTTTCAAGGATAATAACCAAAAACATGATGCTCTAATCCATGTATCCAAAACAGTCAGCACTTCCCGTGAGTATATATTTATATACGTTTAACTCTTCCTGTTTCATGATGCACAAGATTCACCATTCTATACTTGGCATTTAATAATAATGATAATAAAAAGCTATTTATTTCGATAAGATAAGCTAATATAAGCTAAAATAATAGCTAATAATAGTATAAACTATTTATTAGTAAACTAAATAGTTACTGCCCGCAGATCAGTTTATATCAGGAACAAGCTGTTCACTGCTCATGGTTTAACTCTAAAACATTTGAAAGCAGAAAACATGCAAGAGGGTTACTTGGGCTATTCAATAGCGTCGCAATGTGATTTGTATGTCACTCAATTTGTTTGTCGCTCATTGCTTCCGCTCCTTTTTTTGGGAGGGGGGGGGGGGTGTTTATATACAGTGTTAATAAATATGGTCAATATCAGTATGTCAGTAATTTTAAAATAGAGAAAAAGACATGCAAAAATTTCCTCATCCTTATAGCCTCTTGATTTAAATAAATATTCAATACTCCCCTCTGAAATTATTCATGTCATCCACCACAACATTCAGTCTAGGCCCTGTGTGTTGCTGGTGCTCAACTCCAGCTGAATTGTGAAGAAAAAAGTGCCACTTTGCATTTGTGACAGTATGTCCTTGTTTTTTGTTGTTTCTTGCATAGTGCACTGCTCTGACTGAAACCCTGCTGCTCTCCTTTAACAAGCTGTATTCACTTTTAAATGTATATTATCAAGTAAGCGTTCAATGCCAGAGGAACAAATCATGCTTAAAGAGTAAAAAAAATACTTCCACATAATAGCTAAAATATGCCAGAGTCAAGCTAATAAATCATAGTAAGAGGAACACAAACACACACACTCACCTAGAATTTGCACCTCGATGTGGCGTGGTTTCTCAATGAACTTCTCGACAAAGAGAGCACCGTTTCCAAAAGCAGCCAAAGCCTCAGAGTACGCCCTCTGATAATTCTCCTCTAACTCCTGCAAAATCATTCATCATGAACATTTAATTCAAGTAAGCACTTTATAAAACACAGACATGTATGGAAAGTGGAGAAAATCCTTAAATGCCATTTCTTAAAAGGATCTGCTGTCTATGAGAGACAGGATGCAACTTAAATAAAACCATGAAAAGCCTCAGTTATAACTTTTTTGCATGAATTTATTTACACATTCACACACACACACACACACACACACACACACACACACACAGAGAGAGAACATACACACACACATGTGTATATATATATATATATATAAATAAATTAATCATATAGTGGCGTTTAGATGTTAGATATACCCATAAGCTCTTTATGATTTATAAATAAATGATTAGTCAAAGAGAATTGGTTGAATTAGTACAGACTGAGACTTTAGCATAAAGAAGACAGACAGACATTTGTACAAAATGGTGGATAGGCATCCTTTTATTTTCACAAATAGGAATATAGACAATCACACATACACACCTCGTACTCCCTGACCACCCGCATCCCACGGCCGCCTCCCCCATAGGCTGCTTTAAAAATAATGGGAAAGCCATAGGTCTTAGAAAACTCCTGAGCCTCTCGCTTGTTGGTTATTGGTGCAGCCGTTCCTGGGACCACTGGAACACCTACAACATAAACATGTACATTATTAGTGCATGAAGCATATACAGTATCAATGAAGTAATGTTTTTATTTATTAAGGGAAAACACAATACCTGCTTGGATGGCTAGAGCACGAGCCTCTACTTTATCCCCCATCTTGCGCACTACTTCTGGACTTGGGCCGATGAATCTAACTCCTGAGTCTTCACAGGCCTGAGCAAAATCTGAACGCTCTGACAGGAACCCATATCCGGGATGGATGGCATCCACATTATTCTCCTGTGAAAAAGAGTGGGGGACCAATGAGAATGTAAAAAAGGGGTTTATAAAGTGGAAATAAGAAGAGGAAAACAAAAGAAATGAAAGGTAAGAGATAGAAGATGTGCGTCAGCTTTAATTAGTATAATAAGTATGCAAAGCAAATACGAAATTTATTAAAATCCCAATCGGGGGTAATTGGAAGCCAGCCTCCCTCTGTTGGCTATGTGTGTGTTCCCAGTGATAATGGATTAGGAGGAAGAAGCCCACTAAATCACTCTCACAGAATAAGGCTGCATAGATTGTGCATGGAAAAATCTGTTCGTGTGTGTGTGTGTGTGTGTGTGTGTGTGTGTGTGTGTGTGTGTGTGTGTGTGTGTGTGTGTGTGTGTGTGTGTGGCACCTTATTGTTACATTCATAGATAAGGTCCTGTTCTGATATATGAGCTGTCTACTATAAAAAAAAAAATTACAGAACCCACTCAAGGCCCAATCTGTGTACCATGTTCATAGGTAAATGGAGCCTGAAGGTCTCCTAGGCCCCTGTTTTCATTAACCTCAGCTTTGAATCATTGCCATGTATCCATACAGCCTCTAAACTAAAACTATATAGTAAAATCATCAAAAACCTAACCACAAAAAAAGATTATTCACAAAACTAGAACAATATTCACCTGCTGACATAAAAGTCTCTTTGTCTCTTAATAAATCACAGCCTGAACCTTGTGTTCATTTAGAGAGTCCTGGCATTCAATATAATTGACTCGAGTCATCACATTCTGAACTCAATTAACACACAATTCTCAAGGTGCAAACATTACAAAGTGGAACTTCAGTCAGTATTGGTTAAACAGTTCATATAATTGCTATGGAACAGGGTATTGAAACTTTGCAAAAAGAATTGACATAAGAGAAAGAGGGGACAGGAAGACCAGAAAGGGCATGAAAAGCACTCATGAATAATAAAACTTTGGCATATGGCATGAGTGACACTGGGGAACGTCACAGCCATAATTGAGCCTCTTTGCAATAGTATTATACTGTATATATGTATATGGCTGAGAACAGGCAACTTATTGTGTCTATTGTGACACTTGAATGTACTCCACTGCTATCTATGCTAATACAATGGCTTCCGCTGACTGAACATAAAAACTACACACCATTTGTAACTAATTTAGTTTATAATTCTTTCTTTGTTGTTTATTCTCTCTCTCAAGAGATAAAACCTAATAGTGATCTTGCATACAAACTATAATATTTCACCAAATGCAAGCTCATTTGTCATTAACCTTGTCTACTCATGCACTGGGCGAACCGCTTAATGTCACAGCGTGGATGAGGCCCATCTCAACCAACACTGGGCGAAGATAGGGTACACCTTAAACAGCTTGCCAGACCATCACAGGACCTTGCCTACTGGCTTACTCAATATAAAAATGTGTTGAACCACCATATGCTGTCATTCATCATCAGTGTGCCTTGGCATAGGTTCTCTGGAACAGTATCATAGGGACGAACACAGGGGTGGCTCAATGGTTCAGGCTCTGGGATATTGATCAGTAGGTTGGGGGTTCAAGCCCCAGTACTACCATGCTGCCACTGTTGGGCCCGTGAGCAAGGCCCTCAAACCTCAACTGCTCAGTTGTATAAATGACATAAAATGTAAGTAATTCTGGATGAGGACACCTGCCAAATACCATATGTGTAGCACCACTATTCCAAAAGATTTTCAGTGATTTATTGCTTTGTTGACAGTTGTGGGGAAATCTTTTTCAGTCAAGAGTTTTTCATTCTGAGAGATGTACTTTATTAATGGAAAATTTTTCACATACAATATATTACAGACTCAGAGCTATATACTTACTGTATGAAGCAGACCAAAGTAATATATCAAAATATATTTATAATATTACATATAAATAATTCTGTAAATATGCAGCACACACAATATGCTTGGTTTATATTTTATGCATGTTTTCTCCCCAACCTCAAATCATGTACTCTCCTTCAGACGAGAAAATTTCCTTTGTCCTCTTGATCGATCACTTGAAATATTCATAAGATCATGTGGATACACATAAACATTCCACATCTTCTATATGGTGAATAAGCAAGCAAGAGGGAAAAGTATTGCTAATCTATATTTTTATGCCAAGCATCCATTATCTTTTTCAATTGGACTTGGTAGACATACTGTACATACACACACACACACACATATTTTAAATTTATTTTATTTTGATTTTAATATACTGTATTAACCCCGCAAGGGAAATTTTGGCTCTTCATTTAACCCATCCAAAGTGAACACACACACACACACACACACACACACACACACACACGCTACACATTGCAGCACCCAGAGAGCAGTTGAGGGTTAGGTGTCTTGCTCAAGGTCACTTCAGCTATGAAGGTGGAGGACGGGAAGGTGCAGCTCACTCCCCCACCACGACACGTTTGGCAAACTTTTGGTCCCAAACCCACTTTTCTAATCATGAGGCCACAGCTGCACCTATATGTGTGCATGAGTGTGTTTGGAATATGGTAATTTGGTTTGGAAACATAGTTGTTTAACATAGTGTAAGGTAACATTACTTCAACCTCCTGATGAAAACTCTATCTCCCTTTTTTTCAGGAATGACAAAATGACCTACAGTGACTATATTTGTGTGTGTGTGTGTGTGTGTGTGAGAGAGAGAGAGAGAGAGAGAGAGAGAGAAAGAGAGAGAGAGAGAGAATTTACCCCAAAACAGCTAGATGGAGCCACCATCTTTTTCAAGTAGATACAGTGGATTATCTTAATTTATATTTATGCATAATCTCATTTTGATCAAAAATGTAGACAGCAGGTTTCATCAGGAGGCCAATGATTTGCAAACTGAGATGGAATGAAAAAAAAATGTGTTCAGTAAATGTATTTTGTATAAAGACAATGAAAAACTCATTCACAGTTTGGTCCAAAGGGCAGTGGTGGCTCAGTGGTTATGCCGCCATCAGCCAGTATGGTCCCACATACCACAGCTTGCTTTTATCAGTGCAATGTATTTCATCAAGAGCAGAGCAAAGATATTGTGCCTGTTTCCTGGCACAAGGTTGATTCTGTCCTTACTCACTCACTCATTTTCAGAACCACTTAATCCTATTACGCTCGCTCAGCCGACTCTGGGCGAAGGCCGACTCTCACTAGACCATCTCAGGGTCAACACACAATTCACACTCACACCTGGGGCAATTTGGAACAGAAAATTAACTTAACGTGCAAGTCTTTGGACTATGAGAAGAAACCAGAGTACCTGGAGGAAACCCAGTCAAACACAGGGGGAACATGCAAACTCCACACAGAAACACCTTCACCAAGCCGGGACTCTAAACTCAGAACATTTTTGCAGTGAGGCGGACATACTAACCACTATGCTACCATGCCGTCTTCTGTCCTACTTAGTTTTAATTAACAACACAGAGGAGCATTTTGTCTGTATGGGAGTGAAAGTTACATGACAGGAATTCATATGAGCATTAAACCCTTCTCCACAGAAAGCATGCTGGGACATTACATTAGAATCCTGCCAGAGTAAAGAATGCAAAGCAGGAGGTGCTTTGCATTCTTTCCCTGCGACTTTAATAGATGCATGCATTCCCTGCGACTTTAATAGATGCATGCAATTTTAGTCCTGTAATTACAGTTCTCAAAATTTGGAGCGTGTTTTTTAAACTATGTGTTGCAGGTTTCAGATGTTGGTGATAGCAAAATTAAATGGAGAGATAGAGAAGCAATACAACAGACTATCAGGACGAGTCATGAAGATGAATCATCCTGAGGCATTTGCATAGACAGTATTAGTAGCAATAGACACATGTCGGGGTCCATTCTGAAGTGATGAAGCGTATGCAGGGATTTTAGAAAAAAATGCTCTGGGCTGCTGTTGGCATGGCCTAATAAAATAAGAGGGATACAAAGCATTTACTTTAAATAGCCATTTTAAAAGGTCATTGCTGAAAAAACCCACTGATGGATACTTTGCTCCCAAGATTCAGCTGCAGCACCCAAATGTTTTTTTCTCAGTAGTTCAAGTTGAAGAACCAAAGAAGGTTACTTAAAGAAATAGCTTTAAGCAGGCAAGGAAACAATATATTGGTTAGATTTTTTTTTTGTCCTTTTTTTGTCCTGATTTATAAATAAGCATGATTTATATTTTAAAAAACAGTGGCACAATTGCATTCCTGACACGGATGCAAATACTCACTCACTTGTTTGCTGAACCGCTTAATCCTACTAGGATCAAAGGGAGGCTAAAGCTTATGTCAGCTGTCACTGAGTGAAGGCAGGGTACACCCTAAACAGCTTGCCATACCATCGCAGGGCTAACACACACAAACCATTCACAGTCACTCCTAGGGGCTATTTGGAACAACCTATTAGCCTAATGTGCATGTCTTTGGACTGTGGGAGGAAACCAGAGTACCCGGAGGAAACCAAGACAAGCATGGGTAGAACATGCAAACTTCACATACAAGCCAGAGCCTGGGACTCAAATCCAGGATCTTCTTGTTGTGAGGCGGGCGTATTAACCAATACACCACAGTGGTGCCCTACGCACACGCAAAATAGTTTTGCTGTTGGATTGTTTCATGATTTTCCTGTAACACTTGTATAATTATACAATAAGTACACGAATAAAGTAAAAAATAAATTTAGTGAAAAAAAAATAGGGGAAGTTTGCATAAGGCAGACAGACCACTGGTTTTGTCTCTGAAATATAATATTTAGCAGAAATGTCAAGGATTGTTACTTTCAGCTTTTATACAGGAAGAACATTCAGAGTAAGAGTCATACAGTCACGATCACTTCATATTCAACTGTTGCCAGAAAGAAATGCCTGACCTTGGCCACTTTGATGATGTCAGGAATGTGAAGGTAAGCAGTGACAGGGGGCAGCCCTTTGCCAATCAGGTAGGCCTCATCTGCTTTCTGTCTGTGCATCTGGCCTGTATCCTGTTCAGAGTACACAGCCACTGTCCGGATCCCCAGCTCCGTACATGCCCGGAATACACGAATTGCTATCTCACCTGGACACAATGGGGAATACTCAGATATTATAGGGGGCATATAAAACAGTCTCATCTATTGGTACATCAGAATTATTCATAAATGAAAAAGTGACATAATATTAGTCCAGTATAATCTAAATGTTGTGACCATTCGCCTCACCTCTGTTGGCAACGAGGACCTTTTTGATTGGCCTGTATTCAAGGCTAAGAGGTGAGGTATGGGCAGAGCGTGAGATCAAGTATGCTCTCCGAATAGAGAGGATGCCCAAGCCTTGCCTCGCCACTCCCAAATAGAAGACCATCCTGGGAAAAGAAGAGAAGAGGGGGGTGGGGGTAGGAATAGATAATAACAGATTGTCTATTTTATAAGTATCCCTTAATTAGTCAGAATGAAATATAAAATTAAATGATGTGAGAGATGGGTCATGGTCCATAGAGGTACATGTGACAAGGTCAATACCGACCGAAATAACTGGAAAATATTACTTACATAAATGCTCAAGACTAAACTGATGATTCACAATTTTTTATGACAACAATTCAGTGATGCCATATTGTCATTATTTCCTTCAACACTGGTTTGACTATCTACCATGATAGTCCCTATTGTCCCAGAAAGGGCTTCAGTTTGTGTGTTACTGCTGCCATCTTATGGATGTATGCAGTGCTGCCGAACTTTCTCTCAAGATAAAAAGTTACCCCCGCCCCCCCCCCCACAGTGTTAAATATCTACACTAGTAATAAAGCATCATGCGTCCCACTATATATTGAATCTCATTACCACATACAGCACGTATTCATGCATACAGTATTTGTATATTTGTATCAATATCAATTTCCTATTCAGATAACAAACTCTGTATAAAGACCCAAACAGAGAATCTTGTACGATATGTTTACATGCAGAATGTTTTGCCCATTGCACAATAATACACCATAACCAGCTGAACAACATTAATAGCCAAGGAACATTCATGAAAACACTTTATCCTTGTATTAGAGGTGATTCTTATGAAGAAAACAGTTACGTAAGTGACATGAACACACTTCTAGCCAGAGACATGAACACACTTCTAGCACACTTCTTACCAATTTTAGGCTGTATTGGGTGCATTTAAATAAAGTCACTATCCAATATAACACAAAGATTTTATTATATATATATATATATATATATATATATATATACATATATATATA
>JAOUQZ010000041.1:8690969-8708741 GCA_028564935.1 Neosilurus hyrtlii
TGGAGTTGGAAATTATGGATAAAATGATGATATGGTCAAAATAATCACTTGCCTAATAATTGTGCACACAGTGTACATCCTGCTGTCAGTAATAGGAAGTATATGTGCACAGGTTGAGTGTCAGAGCAGGTATGAGAAAAAGGTTGGTTGGGTTTATTTACCTTTCATTGTAATACATAATCACTACCACGTGGTGTCAGTAAAAGCACACAGAAAATTCTTAAAGCTTTAAAATGCTGAACAATGTAAGCATTTCAGAGCAGTAGTCCAATCTAAAGCCATGGGTTGTCTTATAATTGGACACATTGATTTAAAACCAAGATATCTGCTTTCAAGTAAAGATGAGTTGAATACCAGCTGACATAAGTGCACTCAGCAGAGAGCACAAGCCATTATTTCATACCCTTCTGTAGTATATATGGATTAGAGAAACATTTGGAAAGCGTTCAGCCATTGTCCTTTGTTCTGTGGACTGATGATTTAAGTAAATAGTATTGCATTGAAGAACATTATGTGTAGTTACAAAAGTTTCCTTGAAAACCTATGAAAACAAGTTGGTTGCTGCAAAGAAACCAAAAGTATATTACAAAAGCTATTAGGTCAGATTTCAAAACTAACAGAATACAGCCACAGACATTAGTTATGTGCTGTGCTGTGTGCATGAATATATATATATATATATATATATATATATACACACACACACACACACACACATATATATAGATGCACACATGTTGGGGTTCTCTCTGGTTGACGAAAGGGTAGCCTCCGTCCGCCTTCAGGTGGGGGGACGGGTCCTGACTGTTGTTTGTGCTTATGCACCAAATAGCAGTTTAGAATACCCACCCTTTTTGGAGTCCCTAAGGGGTGTGCTAGAGGGTGCTTCCCCTTGGGATTTTCTCGCTGTCCTGGGAAGACTCTCAGTTGGCCTCGAAAAGGTTCTGGACCACCATCTGGCGCCTCAGGAGGGGGAAGCAGTACTCCACAAACACTGTTTAGAATGAAAGTGGGGGGCTGCTTACCTCGACTGGGGATGATGTCGGGAGGTGGTAAGAAGATTTTTTCAATCCCATCAACCCACCATCTGTGGAAGAGGAAGAGCCTGGGGGTTCATAGGGGGGTTTCCTCTCACTGGGGCTGAGGTCGCTGAGGTTAAAAAGCTCCTCGGCGGCCGGGCTCCAAGGGTGGAAAAGATCCACCCTGAATACCTCAAGGCTCTCGATGTTGTAGGACTGTCTTGGTTGACACATCTCTACAACATCGCGTGGTCATCGGGGGGCCGTATGGATTGGCAAACCGAGGTGGTGCCAAACAAAGTCCATGGACACGGTTCTCAGCTGGAAAAGGGTGGAATGCCACCCCCCCTTCCCGGGTCTGGAATGAGGTCCTGCCCCAAGAGAAGGAATTCAAGTATCTCGGATATTGTTCACGAGTGAGGGAAGGATGGAGCGGGAGATTGACAAGCGGATTGGTGCAGCCTCTGCTGTAAAGCGGAGCTTGCACCGGTCCGTCGTGGTGAAGAGGGAGCTGAGCCGGAAGGCAAAGCTCTCAATTTACCGGTTGATTTACGTTCCTACCCTCACCTATGGCCATGAGCTTTTGATCTGAAAAATAGAACTTAAGACATTAAATAGTTCAAGAAGGCTTTCAACCATAAAATAACAACCATTCTTCTTCATTCAGTAGAGGCAATTTGAAAAAGTATTCGATGAGCTGAAAGTTCAATAATGAATACAGAAAAATATTAAATCAAAGTTAATCTGGTGAAGAGCATTGGGCTACCATTTCTCTGTTTCATTTGCCTATAAACCTTTTGCATATCACATTTATCTCCATTTCTGTAGTGGGTCAGATATTATGAAAATATGCCTTTTATTAACTGAAACTTTTATTTAAACAAATTAAATTTTAGCAAGGGCAGCACTATGGCGCAGTGGTTAGCACTTCTGCCTCACAGAACAAGGTCCTGGGTTTGAGTAACGAGCTCAGGTGTTTCTGAGTAGAGTTTGCCTGTTCTCCTCCTGCTTGTGTGGGTTACTTAGGGATACTCTGGTTTCCTCCCATAGAACAAAAACATGCACATTTGCTGTTCCAAATTAACTCTAGGTGTGAATATGAGTATGAATGGTTGTGTGTGTTTATGTGTTCGCATGTGTGTGTGTGTGTGTGTGCACACACATTTTCAGGGTGTACTCCACCTTTGCCCAGTGTTGAAGCAGGCACCAGCCTCCCCAGGGACCCTAGTAGGATTAAGCGGTTTAACAATTAAGTGAGTGATGAGTGGGATTAATTTCTTATTCTGCCTCTTAATACATTATTTATATAGTATTATATATTGTAGCAAAATACCGTATCAGATAGCGTCTTATTATATTCCCATATCAGTGCTTACCAGTCCTGCAAGTGTGTGATCTATTAGCTGATCTACATATTTACACTCTTCCAGTCACTGACATTAATGAGACCCCCCAGGTGGCATAGGAAATGACATTCACCAGATATTGGGAAGTACCACTGTGGAGGAAGGGGATACTGATATACTAAAGAGGAAGGTTAATGAAGTATTAAACACCATCATGCAGACACACATCCTTTTTTAAACATTACTCATTTGTGTGCCAAAAGACACACACAAAGGGTTTTCACACATACACTTTTAACTCAAATCAGCACAGAGAAATGTGTACATTGTTCCTATTACATACTTATGGCTGTGGGGTGCATCATTAGTGGAACTTGTCAGGTTGGTGGGTGGTCAAGAAATGAGTGGAGGACCTACGATCACTAAATGTCATGGAAAGAAATCCCACTGAGTGTAGAACTCATTTCCTGTTGACTGCAACCTTTCTGAAGATCTACATTATTAATAAAGGCCACGCAAAAGACACACGCACAGACTCCCTCATACACACACACACACACACACACAAATATGACATGACACTATTAAGGCTCAACTTTGTTATTCCAACATTGTTGACGTGTAGGTTTGTGCACATCACCAATGCTGGTCATGAGGTTCATGGCTGTCTCTTTGCATAACTTGTGGTGTGTGCCAGCTCTGTAGAGACATGTATCCAGTCGCAGTCATTGTCGCCACGGTAACAATTCAAGTGGCAAGCAATCAGAATGTCTTGAGTGTAGGATTATGTTCTGAACATTAAAACATATTTTAAGGAAATGTGACAGTCATCTGGTAAAACGTTCACTTTCAGAACATCATGTGCAGATTACATAAATAAACTACAAGAAAAAATTATAAGGAAAGACACACCAATCAGCCATTACATTAACACCACCTGATTGTTCTGCAGCTAGGCATCCCTGTACACAGTGCACTATGATTTCTGACTCCTTTCTAATGTAGTCAGCAGTTTGTGCTAGAGTAGCTCTTCTGTAGCATCAGACCAGAAGTACTAATCTTCACTCCTCATGTGCATTATTAAGCCTTGGGCAACTAGGACACTCTAGTTTACTGACGTGTCCTTCCTTGGACCACTACTAGGTAGTAGGTACCTAGAACTGCATACCAAGAACACTCCAGAAGACTGACATTTTGGAGATGAATAGACCCAGTTGTTTAGCCATCATTGTTTGTCAAAGTTACTCAGATTCTTATGTTTGCTGATTTCTCCTGCTTCCAACACATCAACTTTGAAAACTTACTGTTTACTTTCTGCTTAATACATCACACTGTTAAAAAAAACAAAAACAAAAAAATTTGGTTGTTTTTCATAACGTTTAACATCAAGATATATTGATCATTTAAGCATTTAAATGTTTGTTTTTAACTTCAAATAGGTTTTCAGTGGTTGACAACTTGGGTGGTGGCTCGGTGGTTAGGGTGCTGGTTACTGATCTGAAGGTTGGGGGTCAAAACCCCACTATCACCTAGTTGTAACTGCTGTCCCCCCAGTAAACCTAACAGGGTTTTCTAAGGCCAGCCATGTCCCTCACTGTCTGTGGTAAGAGGTATGTAAAATAACCATTGCTATCATTCGAAAAGAGTTGCCGTCAGCGTGTTTCTGCCCTGAGATGACCTGGCAAGCCCAAAGTTGGCTGAGATGGGCGCCAGCCTCCCTGCAACCCTAATTAGGATTAGAAAGTAAATGAATGGTTGCCAACTTAATAATTTATTACCAAATGACTAGTTGGAATGGATAAAAGTGCTATCATAAAGTGCTGATGTAAAGCAGGCACTTGATTACCAAACGTATTTTTAATGGAGCGCATGAAAAGGTCTGTTATTATCTACTGATGCAAGCAATTACCTGGTACTATGCTTAGCTGACTTTAATACTTCATTGCCACTGGACCACAAAAGGTTAGGAGCTTGGAAAACAATAAGGAATAATTCCAAACTAGGGACTAGACACGAAACCAGGAAACAAATACATGGCTTTGCACTGAAAATCAACGTGTATACATGCACAGACAGGGCTGACAAAACAAGAGAAAGCAGAAATAAGGCAGACATGGGTGAGAATAATGATCAGGAGGCATCATGGTTGGTGCTCAGTGGGAGCTGCAGGAAAACAGAGCAAATAGCATGGTTTGGTGACAACAACCTTCTCCTTGCACCTTTACAGCAGTCTTCTTCTGATGGCCTTGACAGCAGATTGTGTAGTGTAGTGTAGTGCAGTGTGTGTGTGTGTGTGTGTGTGTGTGTGTGTGTGTGTGTGTGTGTGTGTGTGTGTGTGTGTGTGTTCACAGATTGAAATGATAGGCTGGCCCAGATGTCACACCTTTTCCCAAGATAGCTAAACAAGTTATCGCCTGTCTTTCATTAGTTAAGCACATAATAATTTCAGATCATCCTCCTGGTGATTGAATTCACAATCCAGTTCTCTTGCTTTCAGTTCTTATTAAAAAAATATATATATTTTTTTTTGCATTATTCCAAACAAATATAGGGAAAATGAGTGTCATTCACAGCTAGCAGAGACTAAGACAGATGGAAGTGCAAAAACATCTTATGATAAAAATAAGACCATGAAAATGAAAAAAATAAATTTAATGAAACATGGGAGTAAAAAAAAGAAAGGAAACCTATGCTTCCTGCTGAAAGACTCCTCCAATTTGCCCCCCGCCCTCTCTCTCTCACACACACACACACACACACACACCGCACTGCACTGCACTACACGACAAGGCACTAAGAGTGTTAATGTGCTGCTGCACTCGAACTGCACATCTCGTCCAAGTCTTGGCTGCAGGCTCAGGAGAGCTGGATGCTATCATGTGGCACACTTGGTGCTACATAAAGGTCAGTGAGTTTGCTCATCCTCTCTTTCTCTCTCTCTCTCTTTCTTTCAATAAATAAAACACACAGCCCTGAATATATGAGACAAAAGTAGTGCTGGGTCCAGCAGTACACAGTCGAATAAAGAAAAGAAAATGCCACAACAAAATGTACAAATCTAAAATTGTATTCCTTTATTTAAATTTGTAAGTGAAGTTGAATTGGATAACATATGATAAAATAAATAAAAATGGTGCCAAATTCAAGTTTAGAATAGTGTATAAGAAATACTATGCATTCATTTATTATGGTAGCAGTTATCACTGGTGTAACGATACAGTGCTTAATTTAATAATATTCAGTGTTTCAATAGAATTCAGTACTACACTGATTCATTTCATTCAATACACCAGTGTATTTAACAATATATCCAACGAACTGTGTAATAATGAAGGCTACTTATCATGAGGTACCACTGATATAAAATAAAGCTATTTAAATTAAATTTAAGTAAAACAGCACTTCCTTTTTTAAAAAAGCTTCTTCTAAGCCCACTGTTTTCATGAGCTTGTATGAAAGCATGCTAGTGTATTAACTTAGCAATAAGAGTAATGATTTGAGTCAGCTGTTAAAAAGGACGCAAAATGTCCTCCCAGACCTTTAAGAAGTAGCGGCTGGTGATTAATAATAAATAAATAATGGGGACGGCTCTGTTCTGACAGCCCTACTCATATAAGATTGACACCATGCTTAAATCAGTTGGGCACCCTACTCAGTTTAGTTGGGTTAGGATTTGGGCTGTCGGACAAATGGGCTTTCAGAATATTGGGCTGTAACTTGACAGATCAGAACAAAATACAAATCTAAAATCAACAAATTTTGAACAGAACACACAGAGAAACACATACAGATTATATATGACATGTTTGCAGTTCATTTATAATTTACAGATTTTTCACTGTTCACATCTTCCATGTCTGGTCTTACCTGATTACAGCATGGCAGCCATGATGACATGATAATGCAGCGTTCTCACACACCTCAAGATGGTGTAGTTTACTAATATCGTCATGCCCAGTGCAGGGGTCACTGAGACTCACGTACAGAAGTAACCACTGTATTTCATGCTTATTTAAAATGCCTAAGTGAATGGGACCCTTTAATGAAAAATAGAACACTTTGCTATTTACTGCCAACACATCCATTAAACAAATAAACATTTTAATCGAAACAATTAAACATTAACAATAGTAGTGCTTAGAACTCCCTTTTCAATGATTTTCTGGTTAAAGTCTGAGCTTCTGACTTTAACCCATCGACTGTAAACCTCAATATGTCTGCTGCCATCTTCTGGCTGATTTGTGTGATGCAAGTTGGGGCACATTTTTTTTCTGTGCCCCAACATGCCCCATGTCTCTTGTATTTAAGAGGAGACACTGGGCATGTACACTTTATAATAAGAGTCAATGGGAAGAGATTTGAGTAGACCACAAATATGTACCCAATAGTAGAACACTTTAATCTACATTTTCTCCAAATATTATACTTTGCAATAGATAATTAATTTAGTAATATTTATCCTACTCAGTTAAAAATATATATTTTGAAGTAATGTTTTAGTCTATTTTAGGCTCTCTATAAGCCAGCCACACCTGCCTTTAAGGTCTGGTGTATTAGAGCTTCCTGATAAATAATTAAAATGATGGCCAGTGAGTAGTAGACTATGTATGTAGTGTGCAGAATCTGTTGAATGTATGCAATAAACTGGTATTCAGTAATGGAGAGTTCAAAAACACATAGTTCTACAGCAAGCTTCTTATAAGATTAGCGAACAGCAGAATTGGTGGAATGAGCTTCAGACATTCCAGTCAAGTGTCACACCAATGAAAGCTAGCCAAGTTTAATTTTATTGCATTCTAATGCACTGCTGTAAAAAATAAGCAGGTTTGTGTTTATGGTGCTTGGACATGTGATTGATAGCATGGAGACAATCATTGTGATCTAGTCCTCACAGCAAACTATCATTAGTTGGGGTAGGAGCTCAGTTCACTTTGTTCCATTTGGGGTTTCTTATTGAGATCCTGGCATGAGTCACGAGTGAGCAGAGGAAGGAAATTGAAGGTGGTCGACTTTTATTCTGGTAACACACACTCATACACACATGCAAACACACACCCATACACATATGAGGTTTTGTTTATTGTATACTTTAGTGTATAGTACTATACACAGCTTGTTTAGAGTAGGTTAATGTACTGTATTTTATCGAGAGACATTCATTTTAATGTTGCTATCTATCTGTGCGGACGTGTGTGTGTGTGTGTGTGTGTGTGTGTGTGTGTGTGTGTGTGTGTGTGTGTGTGTGTGTGTGTGTGAACGCACATTTCAGGCAGGCTTCACTGAGTAAATAAATGAGATTTGCTCAGGGAATCCAGGGCCAGTTCAGTAATGAGCTGCAGCCTTGCACAGCCATGCACTCAGCTACCCTTTCTCCTACTTCTTTCTCTTTACTCTGTCCTTTATTTTCTATGTGCAGCTGTATCTCTTTTATGAATATGTTTATAACACAAAAATCAGCATGATCATAATCAGCATCATTATAAGGCATAAAAAAATTACATAGATATTTGTTGTTAACTTGCTAGGGAAAACATAGTTGAGTTGGAATTTAAATGTCTTGACATTATACCCATCATGATCAGCATAAAAAATGTTTATCTCTTTTCACATACATAGTCATCCACTGAAACTGGATAATTATTATTATTATTTTATATAGTCAGATGACTGTAGCAGATTTGATGATATCATTAAAAAAGGGCACAGAAAACATGAGGGCAATATAATCACTCAGCAATGTAATCACTTTAGAATGGCTGAGAGAGCATGCTGCAATACAGACAAACAGTTCAAACTGTCTAGGAAAAAGAAAAAAAGTGATGGTTCCCTTTAAGAACTTATTGACCCATTTTGACATTGAATGCAATTTCAGTTCATGTGAGCTGGCTTATAATTTAGCAGTCATGTTAATGACTTAAAATCAATGACTGCAAAGAGACTAGTGACTGAACAGTTGGGTTTTTTAACTGGTTGGAAAATATTCTCATCATTGTTTCTTTATTCCTGCAGGTTTATACAGAGTGAAGGCAGTAGTGGGTTTGTATTTATCTGTTTGTACTGACTGAATGTTGCAGGTTCTTTGGTTTCTGTTTGTGTGGTGTTTTATACACTCTAGGGCCAAAAGTATGTAGACGCCTGACTATCACACCCATATGTGGGACCTCACATGTGGGACTGTTATCACAGAATGTCTTTGTATGCTGTTGATTTATGATTGCGCTTCACTGTAATGAAGAGACTGAAACATGTTCCAGCATTACAACACAACTGTGCACAAAACAGGGTCTTTAAAAACATGCTTTGCTCAGGTTGGTGTAAAAGAATACAAGTGGCCAGCCCTGACCTTTACTCCACTGAAGATCTAGTGGAGTGTACTGTATCTTAAAGCCATAAAGCTATCTGTTTCTGTGTAAGTATTTGAACAAAATGATGTGGTGGAATAAACACCAGCAAAAATTTAAATATTAATAATAATAATATAAAAATGCCAATAAATAGATTGCTTATAAATAATTGCCCCTGAATATGAAGGGATTCAGGGATTAATATAAACTATAGGCTAAAGCAATTACCGAGAGTGAGTATGTACATGTACCACTTTTGTCTGAAAGGGCTCCTAATAAAACGAAGTAAAAAATTACTTCTCTATAATTTTTCGGTGAAAATGTATTGAATGATGCTATTGTAGGCAATGAGAACCAAAAAAATTATTCCAACAAGTATATTGAAGTAAAAGTATGGCTAATAAACAAAAACACTGAAAATGCCAATTTTTCAGAAAAATTGAAAGGTGTCGCAAATTACATTTTTTTGACTTTTGCATCACATGAATGAACTTCAAACATGGAATGGTTTAGCGCCGAAATTAAAAAATATGTGAACACTATGTCTGAAAGGTTAAATGCTGTAATAAAAGTAAAGGGAGGCCACAATAAATATTGACTTTTTTTCTCACAAATAAGATACTGTTATTTTTATAATTACAATATATTGTTGTTTGTTTACTTATTCTCATGAATATGATCCAATATTACATGACATAAATACTTGAATAGAACTTGGTTTCTGATTTATCTTCATTTTCTCAAGTTGAATAAGTGTACTGTATTTTTTAATTTCTTCACTTGCTAAACCATTCCATACGGTTTATTAATTAAAAAAAGTTTTTATTTTTTTAAAACTCTTTGAAAAAAAAATAAAAATAACAATCTATATCGCTTGTCACACTTCATTCACTTCCTCATTTCCCCCTCTCTATCCCTGACAGATGAATAGATACAGTTTATCTGATTTGGCTGAACTCCGACCTCACAGCATTCTCACCCCCCACACCCTCTAAGCCAAGCCCAAGGATAGCCAAACCATTATAATAATTAACCAGGAAAGAAAGAGAGGGAAGGAAAAGTAGGGGTTTCTTTTTTCTGCAGAGGCAGCAACTTTAGCATGGGGCTGCCTTCAGTGAGTCCAACTCACATCCATTACGAATGACTGAGGTGCAGACCCAGTAATAATCTAACAAAGAGCCAAGTAACAGTGGCGTGTATAACCCAGATAAAAAGAGGTTTAGTTTCAGGTTTAAAAAACAAGAAGTGAACAAAGTAATTTGCAGAGTTTAATTAAATGTGTTAAGATTTATAAATGTAGAAGCAACATACATAATGTAAAGCTCAACATCACTCAGAAAGCAAGCTCAGGAGTTCTGCAAATTACAGATCATACAGTATAAACCTGGGTTTAAACTGGGGCGTGATATCCGCCATGTCCACAATTTGAGAGGATCGTGAAAAGCGTGGGGAGTTGTGGGATCGAATCGTGATGGTCATTTTTACCAATCGTGCTCCAAGCATGGTGATAAATTGTGGCGCTCTTCGAATAGTGGAGTTCGTGAACATCGTTCCCCAGTGTAAATCCAGGGAAACTGTAACAAAATGTATTTAAACATCTCATATACATTTGGTAATGAAAGCAAAACACAAAGTGAAATACAAAAGATTGCTTAATAACAAGGCCAAGATAAAACCCATTGGAGTCCTGAAGAGTCTGGGTACATTTTATGGAGTTGTTCTATCCATCTTGCCAGCTTTTCCAACATCCATCTTATCCATTTAATTCCATTAGATTTTACTCTCTTCCTCTACTATTCTGCCTTTTTTCTTCATTAATTTTCAGAAATCTTTGAGAGTTTTTTTTTTTTCTGCTGAGTGGCCTTGGTGTTGCTGACTAACAGAAATGAGTTCAGGAGAAAAAGTGCAAGACTGCAACCCTGTTCTCTCAGCCGGAACCAGAGACGTCAATAAAGCAGTGACAGCTCTGGCTGTGCTTGGCTCTGGCTGTACTTGGAGAGGGAGAGGTGTGTTCACAACACTCATGAAGACATGAAGGTTCAAAACACATTCAACACACATAATATTATGAAGTCTTTTCTATCTGAAGCTTATATACATCTATTTTGATGGTATATTTTAACATAATAAGGCACTTAAACCAGGTGGCACCCCCACCCCATCCCCCCCAAAATAATAATTTTATAATATAATCATGAAGGAAACATGCACATAAATGTATATCATTAGTTCAGAGGGATAACACCCCAAACACAGTCTCACACACACACACACACAAAACACCAAGCCCAATCAAAAGCGAAAAACAAAACCTCATATTCATATTAGAAAATCTTTAATAAGGGTTGCCAAAACATTTTAACTGGGGGGAAAAATGAGTTTACCCCCAACATTTTTTAGTAACATGTAGTTTGTCTGTACAGGGCTGCAATGCACGACCAGAAAACATACATTGTCCCCTTCTTCCACACCAGCTTGCTGAGTTTATTCCCAACATTTGCTCAGTTAGGGCCTACTGGAAGACAAAAAGCATTAAATTAACCTGAGTGGGATTTCCTTTGGCAGTTTCCACAAAGACTTGGCTTCAGTCCATCATTCACTAAAATGATCTCTCCATTATAATGTTCCAAGTGTCAATATATCAAGTGCAGATCATATTCCTAGCCTCTGTTTTTTTTAATACTTTTCATGCCACCATCAACTCTCTTTAAGAGACTTCAGTCTTTATTCCCTGGATTTATCTGTTGTGGCAAATGCTCTGCCATTAATTTCGTCTATTTTACACAGCCTGGAGAAAGGGCCTGCCAAGATTTGAATTATATTACTGGATCTTTCAGATACATGCTATACAAATTGTGATGAATGATGAATCTTTGAGCACCTGGAGAAAAACTGAACCAGTAATATTTTAGACTGTTGTGCTTTTCACAGTTTCCACACTCTTTTGTTTTTCTGGATTCAGCATTCACTTCAGTATCTCTTATTCTCCCATGATGATGGTTGGTAAGCCTCTGCAGTTGCCAGTCAGAGAATATAATCTGAAATGTACCTCCCATATCAGTGCCCTGTCATAGGATACCTTAGAAAATACACACTAGTGCCAAAGCGTTCAACTTGAGCATAGTGTATAGAGCTAAATCAGAGGTTGGCTTTGGGGGAAAAAAACCCAAAAAAGCTAAATATGTTAGTCTGCTAGAGATTATTATTATTATGCTTATTATTATTATATACACAATGTGACAATATTTTTCTCTTTACAAGTTAGAATTTTACAAACCTTAACAACTTCAAATAATAGCATAAAAGGTTAAAGAACAGTTCTCAACAGTAAACTATAAAAAGTTTATAAAAGAGTACTCATTGTGCTTTTTATCTATTTGTTTTCCCAAAATGGTATGGCCAAACTCTAAAGATCCAACCAGACTACAAAAAGTTGTGTAAGATGGCGTTGACCAATGAAGAGTATTCTGAGCTTGACAGAAAGAAACCTGGAGCCATTTTTCGTAACAAAAACAACCAAGTCTGATGTAATGGAGCAGTTTTTTTGCTTCAAAATGAAAAAATAAACCATAAAAGCCATTAGTACATAATTTCTGAAATTTTGAATGAGTTTCAAAAGATGCTACAATTGAGTGCTTATAACTATTGTGATGACCACTTGCAAGTTGAAAGTTTGAAAATAAACCCTTCAAATTTCATTTTAATTTGCTTTGCTTATGTTCACATGTAGTATATAATATTATCCCCTCAGGTTTAGTGGATATTAATAAATAGAAACTATAACGCATTTTTTCAAGGAATGTTCAGCAATATCCATCTTGCCTTTGGTAAATAAATGTTATATATTATATATTAAATAAATTACATATTTTATGTGTGTGTGATGTGTGGAAAAAAATAGAAAAAAGGACCATACAGACTATCCAGAGTACAGTACTGTACTGTAACTGTAGGAATGTGAGTTTGTCTGGCAGTGAGGGGTACAGTGCTCTAGAATTAATTTACATTTGAAGAGTTAAGCATTTGTCAGCTCACTGTAGGTATGTGGTCTGTAGTTGTCTGATTTGTGGACCATCAGGAAAAATGAGGGTATTACCCTGTTCCTGATGGTTCTGTAAAGTACCTGGTGCTAAAAACCCATCCTTGCAATCTTGAACCAAGTAGTTCTGATTCAGTGTCTGATTAAATGACATGACTAGATCATTTCATTCTAGCTGTTATCATATAAAATAACCAGCCATAAAGGGTTTAAATCAGGATCAGTGTCCGTCTCCACATCTTGTTTATCTGTTGTGGCATCTTCATCTGCCCCATCTCGGCCCATGTCACTGGTCATTTTGGTTCTGGTAAACTGCGATTGTATGATGTGGCACAGATCAGAGTATTCAAAATATTTCTTATTTTTCTAGTAGAGAAGCCAAATAAATTTGTCAGACAGAATTCCAATCTTAAAAAACAGTCCATCATGATCCTTCTCTTCTTGCAATTTCACTGGGACTGGAAACAGTACTGACTTCCCAGTACCTCTGGATGAAGCTCTCAGTTCGACTGCACATGTTGCATAACAAATATGAGAAGACTAGGGTTTGCTTGGTCACCAATTTTAGGTCTGATATAGATCTCATAGCTTTTCCTATTAAGCCTAAGTGCAGTAGTTGTGCATCTTTGAGCCTTACCTTTATACTCTCCAGATATGTAACAGATTGTATCACAGCTGTTGTGTCACTGACAAGATATTTCTTCTGTATTAAATCTTCCTGATGACAATAAATCAACAAAGTAACAAAACAGCTTGCTGTTAGGAGCTTTACTCTCAGATTCTGTATTTAATACTAACAGCCTCTAATTCCCTGATTCACACACACATTGGCATTATCTGTCTGTGACTCTGTGTGACATTTATTTGAATAAAATCAAACAACTTTCCCAATTCATTCTTTTACAGCTGAATGTTTCAATTATTTAATTTTTGAAATTATTTGTATTTTTTTTTATACTTTATATTTATGTGTACTGACTAGCCATTGCAATATGAAACAAGAACATTCATAGATTGGAAGCCCAGCATTCTCTCATATGGACCAAAATTTCACAATGTTCTGAAATTGTTTTAAAAAATTCCTGAATCTAAAATTTGATCCAGATTATCTCCAAAATCTTGTTGAGTCTTTCTTGTACAAAGTTCAACCTCAGGTTGAAATTAAATTAAAATCGGAACATACATTTTTGCATAACCCTACTAACAAGCAAACTGAGGGTAAAACACAAATTGATTATGATTACATAAAATATCTCATGTTAAAGATTTTTTTCCTGTATTTATTATAATTATTTTATTATTGTTGCTAATATATTTTGTTTACTTATGTATTGTTCGTTTTCAACATGAGTCCATACACGAATTTCACCTGCAATTTTTTTATGCTTTGGTACTTGCACCACACCCTACTACAGAAATATAAATAAATAAATAAATAAATAAATAATAATTCATACATAACTTTTTGAGTTATATTGCAAACAAGCAAACTGACTAACAAATAACACAGATGTTATCTCCTGGTGGAAATAAACATAACCTCCTTGGCATAGGAGTATGACATATGTGTCAGTGTGGAAAACTCAGATAGCCAGGAGACAAAATTAAGAATACGGGCATGTGGAATAGCAACTAGAAAGGAAATGTTTTGAAGAAGTGGTAGCAGATGTCTTGTTATATGATATATGACATGTCCTTGATATATGACATGTCCTATAGCTTTTTTCCCTTGAATTTCCATTTTTTCTGCACCCTAATGACGTTCACCCACAGTGCATGCTGATGACTTCTGTTCTTCTATGCTAACTTGTGTTGTCGACTAAATTAAATCGGTGTCATCATCATACAGTCTACATACCTTTGTCCATACCATTGTTCAGTCTACATACCTGTCGTGCCCAAATTTATCAGATCCATGTCACAAAGTGTGATTTGTATTCAACTTATAAGAAATCTTGCACATTACAAAAGCTGGCACATTACAGAACCACTATGTGTACTATCACCGTATTCATCTGTCATTAACCAGTTAAGTCAGAGTAAAACCAGTCCTGGTTCTGAGTGATACTACAGAAACAGTAAGTCACTCCAATTACAAGCAAACTACAACTTGTGTAAAATGCAACACTGAAGATACTACCACTGAAAACTAGAAACCAATGTATAAATACAGTACTTTATTAACAGTTTCTATATCTCTTAGCTCACATTAGGTAGATGCCTTGTTCAGACATTTTATTTCCTTTGTACAAGTAAACATATGAGGGTTACGGGCCTTGCTCAAGGGCACAGCAGTGGCAGATTGGTGGAAGAGAATATTGAACCTCCAACATTCTGAACAATAACTGACAGCCTTAACCTCTGAGCCACCACTGCCACCCTAGTACTCTCTAAAAAGTTCTCCATATAAAAGTCAGAGTTGGACATATTACCTTACAATATTTATCACATTCCTTCTGTCACTCATTTTAATACACAGCAAAGACTTAAGCATTTTAGGCAGCTTCTAGTATTTGCCTTACTGACATTGCCATCAGGAGATGCAGTGTAAGATACACTCTGATGCAGCTATAAAACTCCAAAGCATCACCAATTTCACAAATTTATAGGGGGTAAAATTTAAAAAGTGAAAAAGGGAATGTAATTTGCCGCCTGGTTCAGTAATCGTGCAGTTGCACTTCTCTGTCTGTGCCATGCTCAGAAGGTTGAATGAATTGATCAGATTTGAAAGCACGCATACACTAACAAGAAGAGTCAGAAGATTTGTTGCATGGTCCAGATCTTTACAGATCAAGGCACATGCAGTAACAAGAGAGCGATTTTATACCAACCACCAAATGGCAAAAAATTGGAAGTGATGTTGGGCATGCAATTTCAGGAAGTGAACAGATGTACACCTTCTGTCTGTGTACCTAGTTGGCCAATACAATCACATAGGGGATGCAGATGATGGTGCATCCAAATGTAGCAGCCCTGAGCTCTCCATAACGATTCTCACTGGCGAAACATCAACTGCCCCAGACTATCTCACTAGCAGGCAGATAAAGCCAGTTGTGCTGACAAGGAAAGCAACAGTATGATTACAGGATTGGTTATAAGCCAAGCTAAGGTGTCTTATCCACAAGCATGTCCTGTCCTGTGTCTTCCAGTTAATTGAGCTTCTCACTTGGCTCAATGCACTGCTTATTGACGGTATCAGTTTTTTTAATTATAATCATTGTGGGGGAAAAAAAAACATATATTTTTTGTAGCCCAGCGATGGCCTGGGGAGCTGTACAGGGTGTACTCTGTCCTCACCCAGAGTCGGCGGAGATGGATGCCAGCATTTGCACGACCCTAATTAGGATTAAGCGGTTCAGAAAATGAATGAAAGAATGAATGTTGTTTTGTACTTGTAGTGCAAGGGCATTAAAATGCATTACAAATTCCATTACAATTCACTGTCCAAAGTGGGTCACAGGCATAGACGGACACTTTGGGTAAAGAAGTGTTGGTACACAGTGGGCTGAATCTGTAGCTGTATGCCTTTTTCACTACTGCTTAACAGATCATGGTTTTGCCTGTTATTAATGTAACAGTGAAGTGAGGCACATCAGGACACACCCACCCAAAAATAATAATGTATTTCATGCATCCTGGCAAAACAACACATTCTCAAGTTCACAGTGTGAAAGTTACCATTAGCTAGCATGTCAGAAAATGTACAGGGACTCCAAGATAGTTTGAGATATTTGGTAAATGATTGCAGTAGCACTCAAATACATGTTAAACGATGCTTCCTTCTCCCTAAAATCACTTTTGATGTGGCTGACCCTACAGGAGGTTTTCCTTTTTTACATTTGCAGTGCAGCAACATGGAGCTCACCCTCCATGTTCACCAGAATTTACAGACTGTATGTTGCATCCAGTATGGCAGCGTAGTGTTTAGCACATCTGCCTCAGAGCCAGAGGGTTTGGGTCCCAGGCGTGGCGAGGGCGTTTCTGTGTGAAGTTTGCATGTTCTCTCCATGCTTGCGTGGGCTTACTCCAAGCACTCCGGTTCAAGGTTCCTCCTACAGTTCAAGGCCATGCACATTAGACTAATCGACTGGTCCAAATTGTCTCTAGGGGTGAGTATAAATGCTTGTGTGTGTTTGTGTGTGTGTGTGTGTGTGTGTGCACGAGTGCGTTGGCCCTGTGTCGGATGATATCGGCTCCAGTCTCCCGACGACCCTAGTAGGATAAAGCAGTTCAGCAAATGAATGAAGGAATGAATAAATGAGGTTGCTGCACCCAGTGTGGTGAATCTGAGGGAGTCTCATCCTCAAGAGAGTATTATCTACACTGTAAGTGAATCCCATCCTCAATACCTAGCGACATATGCAATTTCATTCGCATCTTCAGTAAAGAATGGCAATTGTCAGGTCATATTGTCAAGTGGAGAACTGTCAGGACACTCTGGTTAACAACAGCTAGAAGACATGACATAGCTGAGAACTTTAGGTCAAGGGTCTCAAAGATCAGAAGTTAATACTTATATTCTTATGAAATAATATAAACATTTTTATTTATATCTCATAAAACAAAAAATGTACATAGATTTCAATAGTTCAGAGGGGAAAACACCAAGATTATACAGTTTACACCTTCCATTTTTGTGGAATTCGATGTAAAGAAGTAAAATTATTTATAGGGCTTGAGGCCTACATGCCTCTCCCCATCAGGCAGATAGGAGTCTGGTTTGTATAATTAGATACAGTTGCTTAGGGGTATTGACAAAATTGCCACTGAGTAGAAAGACTGTTAGGATATCTGTAAAATATGTGATAAAACAGAAAGTCATAAACAGCAACATATACCATAAATCAATGCACAAATCTTCCAGAAACAATCAGATATTGTTTAAAAATTTGTCCTAAACACAGGGTAAGAGACATTGGTTTGTAATATGGGGGTTGGTTGAGAGGGCAAAGTTTAGTGCTTGGTGCTCTCTCTCTCTCTCTCTCTCTCTCTCTCTCTCTCTCTCTCTCTCTTTCTCTCTCTCT
>JAOUQZ010000041.1:8708841-8720640 GCA_028564935.1 Neosilurus hyrtlii
CTCCCTGGTGTGGTGTTTCGGGCATGTCCAACCGGGAAGAGACCCTGGGGTCGACCCAGAACACGCTGGAGGGACTACGTCTCTCGGCTGATCTGGGAACGCCTCGGCGTCCCCCTGGAAGAGCTGGAGGAAGTGGCTGGGGAGAGGGACATCTGGACCTCACTGGTTAGGCTGCTGCCCCCGCAACCCAACCCCGGAAGAAGCGGAGGAAGATGATGATGAATACAAAATAAGATATAACATGGCTATGACTGTTTTTCTTTTCCTTTTTTACTAAAGAATTTTTATTGATATAAACACTTACTGAGTTAGGCAGAATTTGACTTATGTAAAATACTGACATAAATAATTAGCTTCATTGTACAGCAGATGGATGCTGCATAAGGCAATAACCTTATCTCCACCAACTCAAGTAAGATGTAGCCAGTATTTAAACAAGATGGGGGCTGGGGACATTGGCCTAGTCTGGTTTCCATGGTAACTACACCCCAGCACATTCTCAGACTCAAAGCCTCACCTTGTCTCTGGAAAAGTGTGATTTACTGGTCCTGTGAGTGAAATTTATGCAAGAAAAGTATGATTACAATTATAATTCAGATACAGGACAATACCATATTGTAAAGGATGGGTGGCCATGCTAGCCCTCTGTAATTTTATTAGTCTATATACACAATATAATATGTTCTGTCAACACCTGATATGAATCATCTACAGATTGCTGACTTAATCTAGCACACTCCAGACATAGGAAAAGTATAAAACACAAAAAAATATATACTCGCAGGTTGACCACCTTATTACCAACTCATATTTTTGGTTAAATGGTTGAAACCGCATCAGCCGCCTTTGAGTTTAATGTCAAAAACCCATCTGCTTTTGAAAAAAAATAAACAAATAAAAAATTAAGACTGCATACCTGTGCTCTGCCCAGTATTTTGTATGGGGCACTGCAACCACTCACTATCCATTTTATATTGCTAGAGTCCACCAGAAGGCAGGCCCAACAATGCATTGCAATTCAAAGTACCCTATTTCCTTGACCCTGCCCTGACCATCAGAGGGAGTGAATTGTCACTTTTCAGTCAGGACATGCATCATGATTCAATCCTCTGCCTTAATCCTACCGCTCCACCTCAACACTGAGCGTACACTGTGGAGGAGTCTTGCAAAGTCAGTTTTCTTTAGAGGACAACACACACATGTACATAACTTTTTACCCTGCCACAGCCTGGAGATGCTGCCCCTGATACCCAGAGCAAGTCTTTTACAGTTCAGAATAAGTAGTAGTTCATGGGATTTACCCCAACCAGTTCTTATTCAAGTAATGGTTGCAGCTTCACAGCTACCTGAGAGCAATATCTCCAGATAAAGTGGATCCACTTCGCTCAAATTTCACAATCTTTGAGTAAGGTTTACTGTTTCTGATTTCATCATTTTACAGCCAAAAACAAAACATGTGTCTGCCATGTTTGAACTAAAAACATGCCACAAGGTTGAGCAGCTAGCTAAACTTTTCTTTTTTGCTTCTGCTAGTTTCTCATCCTTTCATAATTTCTCCACAGTGCATGCAACACTAGAACTCCCCACCATGCAAGAACTCCAACTTTGTTGCATCACTTTTTTACATAGAACGTACAGACTGTTCGTCTTCACCTTTTATGAGATCCAAAGCGCAAAATCCTCAGACATGACACTAAAGATTTGTGTCTTCAGGCACATAAATCATACCATGTGGAAATGTTAACAAGATTAAAAACTTCATTTCCATCAAAGAGGTCTGAAAGTAGTGTGCTGTAGTGGTTAGCACGTCTGTCTCACAGCAAGAAGGTCCTGGGTCTGAGCCATGAGCTCGGGTGATTCTGTGTGGAGTTTGCATGTTCTCTCTGTGCTTGCATGGGTCCCCCCTTGGGAAATCCAGTTTCCTCCCACAGTCCAAAGACATGTGCATTAGGTTAATTGGGTGTTCTAATTTGCCCCTAAGTGTTGACATGATTGTGAATGGTTGTGTGTATTGGTCCTGTGAGCTATTCAGGGTGTGCCTCATCTTTAGCCAGCTTTAGCTGAGATAATAACACGATTAAGCAATTCATAAAATGAGTGATTGAGGTCTAGAAATAAAATATTTATTTTTTGTGCATCGATCACAGATTTGTTTTTCTAATATTTGCTGGGGGTTTTCAGTGCAGACTAAAGCTGAATAAACTTTATTATTATTATTATTTTTAAATAACACGTGAATGCACAACCATGTATACATATGAAAAACTGTTCAAGGGCAGTTCATCTCTTTATCTGTTCCAGATTTCCAATATAAAACAAAGAAGCACAGAACAAGGAAGTATAAAATCTCATAAGCGGTGGAAAACATGCATATGACATACTGTAGAGAAGCCAAAAAAAAGTAGCACATTATAAAGAGTACATAGCACAGAAACACCCAGAAAAACGACAGCTGGCTTTTCCAGATTGAGAGAGCTCAAACATTTAGCCCAGGGTAAAAACTGTATTTTGTGTGCTATAACTGGATGCTGACATTTTGCAAGTAATGAATAGTCGTACGTGTGTGGGATAAGTGTGCAAATAATCCCTGTAACTATGTAGAGTAACGACAGATATTAAAACGCATGAATCAGAGGCTCCACTCGACTCCTATTTTCTCTTCCTTCTTTATTCGTGTTCATTAATTCGTGACAGAATGACCAAGAGATGACCTCACACACACACACACACACACACACACACACACACACACACACCAGCTGACACATTACATGTTAAAAAAATAACATGGATGTTCTGGCATTGCAGTAATAGGGATGGTTTCCAACTTTATCGCCTAAAATAAGGAGGATGAATTGATTCTGGAGTGAATGTGTGAGAGAATGAGCTGACAGGAAATGAGGCACTTTGCAGCTGGTGCAGCACATAGCAGGGGGAAGAGGGGGAGAGAGAAAGAGAGACAAAGAGAGAGAGATGCATCTGGAGAAGTGGATGTCCTTGACAGAATGACAAGGATGTGCAAATTTTTTTTAGCTTATTTGCAATACTCTAGAGGACACATAATGATGCCTCATTTAGTCATGTTTATTTTCCAGTAAATTTCACATATAGCATCATCTAAATAAAATTATCCCTCCTATTTTTAGTAGTGTTGCTTCCTTCACTTCTACAGAATGAAGCCATCATGTTGTAGGTGGGTGTTATTGACGTGAAAATTATTCAGCTTTTTAAATTTTTTTGTTTTTTTTATTTACTTGATTTCACAGTCAGAATGGATTGTGCTGTGAAAATTCTAGAGATTCAAATTATACCACGAGTTTTAATCATCCATATAATGCATGCTCTTTCTGTCCATCTTTCTTACTAATAAATATGCCACATACAGAGAGGACCTCAGTGTGACTAAATGGATAGTTGACATCCTTTTTTGCTCGGTAGGTTCAATGAGCTTGTGTGGGTGATTGCATGCGTGTGTAAAAGCCTCGCTACATTGCTGAACCATCACAGTAAAAAAAAAAAAACCCTCACACCAGTAGAATAATATCACAAATATCTATGAATAAAGCCTGGCTTTTTTGATCCAACTGATTGCAGTGATGTATCACCTGCTACATTTTATTTAAGCTAGATGAAATCATTTTCATGACTTTATACTAGTTCATCTACGAGAATGAGCTAAAGACCTGAACTAATCATTTTCAAACTATTTGGGAGACCATACTGGGAAACAAAAAAAAGGGATTGCTTAATTATTTACTGTTTATTCAATTAATAATCTTTTGCCAATTAATTTTGGATTTTAATTCAATAACACAATAAGGTTAACAGGTATAAAAATAAATAAATAAAAGAAGACTATTATGACACTCAGCTTGGCACAGTGGTCACCATGTTCACCTCACAGCAAGAAAGTCTGGGTTCGATTCCCGGTTTCGGCCATTTCTGAGTTTTCATGTTTTCCCTGTGTTTGCTTGGGTTTCCTTCCAGCAGACTGGTTTCCTTCCAAAATCCAAAACCATGCACAGTAGGCTGTTTCAAATCTTCCTGAGTTGTGAGTGTGAAAAGCTGTGTGTGTGTGTTGGCCTGGCGAGCTGTTCAGGGTGTACCCCACCTTCGCCCAGAGTTGGCTGAGATGGGTACCAGCCTCCCTGCGACCCTAATTAGTATTAAGCGGTTCAGAAAATGAATGAATGGATGAATAAAAATAACATTCACAGTATAGGAGCTAATAACAGTATAGGAGTTAATAAGCTAATAAAATCATGTTTTAAGACTGCAGCTAGCTTGCTTTTAGCTTTCAAACAGAAATGGGAGGGATTGGGGGTTGTAACCCAGTCCTACCATTTGTCAAACATTCTGCTTTCAGCTGACATACACACTTCACTCTTCACTGAGGCCACAATTCTTTCCTGTGCTCAAGAGAAACAAAAAGCAAGCAACTATGTTATGAGTCTAAGGATTCTCCCCTGACTTAAGTCTATGGCTTACATGCTAAGAAGGCAGTGATATTTTTTTTGCATAGTGCATGGGTGAAATCTAGTCATCTCTTATACAATCCACATCCATCCTTGATTCAAGTGCCAATCTATGGCAAAACACCATATTGCATTTTAGTCAGCAAAAAGAGGCTTCTTTTCCACATTATTATACATGTAAAAATGACGTTTTAAAAAATCTAAATTAATAAAACTTAAATATGTATTGTTTTAAACTACATTACCATCTCATGTTGTTGTTCATTGCACGCAAGTCAGATAAGTAATTAGTTCAATCATCAACAAGGACACCAGTATTCCAGTGTTCCACATGCACAAAGGCAAGCGTTTTGGTTTTAGATAAAGCCATAATCAAGGTAAAATTATTATTAGTGGTAGTAGTAGGCAGTCATCGGAAGTGGTCCATAACTCAGTGCATGGAATGCGAACATTTCATATGATGACTGACTAATTCAATCCTTGAACGACAGACCCCACAGACATAGTCTGATGATACTGGTGCTGATGCTGTTGCCTTTGCAGCAGCCTCTCTCTTTGCTCTTTTTGCATCAGCTTCAGCATTCAGTTTTATTTCTCCAAAGCGAAATTCCAGATTGCACATGGTCCTCCATTTGCTTCGATCTGCAGCAGGAGTTCCCCAGATGTTATTAATATTATTATAATGTTTAAGCATTCTGCACACATTTTACAGTCTTGGAGTGTGTATGCTCCCAAGTTAGTGAGATTATGCATTGAGTACATCATTGCTGGATTTTCACAAATCCTAGTATCTATTTTTCTCCACATTTACCAATTTATGAAACATAACTGACCAGATACATTTAAAACACAGGCTTTTTTAAAAGACACTTAATTTTTTAAGTAAATTTCTTGCTTGTTTCTTTCACATATTTGCTTTCACAGTCTTTGTCTCACATACAGACCACTGCTGGAATATGGTGGCTTTGTTGCAGGTGTAGAATTGGAATCACATTGGAGTGTGTGGAGACATTCAGCCTGTGTGAACCCCAAGAGGAACAGTCACCAGGGCTGGATGATTGTGTCTCACGGCTTTCAGCAACACTTCAGAAGTGTTAAGCTCCATGCTGAGCTGTAAACAGATAGAACAGAGAATGCGAAGGGCAGACAACCAGAGAATAGGAAAGAAGAGTTTTGGAGTGAGGAGCATGCTGGGAATGAGACAGGAGGATAATAGTTTTGATTCATGTCTTATGGCATTTTTCATATGACACCTGCAGGTATTAAGGCTGCTGGCTGATATATATTGATGGGCATGAGTAGTTATGTAACTAATTAACTAGTAAAATGCTAAAAATAAATAAATAAATAAATAATGAGGATGGGAGATTACAATCATAAAATGCTGCTATAATATTGTTGGTTATGTAGCTAGGTAGAAAATGCGGCCCTTGATTTCAATTTATTTTAGATTTTTTTTATTGTCGTTTTATTTATTATATAGTTATGCAATTCAAAATAGTGTAGTGATTTTTTTTATTTTGACTCATAAAATTCTTTTGATGAAAAGATATTTTACTATATTATCCTTCTGTCAACCTATCTGTATGAGAGAATGCAAATTGTTTTTGGTTGTGGATTCATAACAGGAAGACAGCAATCCCAAACTTTCATTTAAATTGTGTCAACATTATTAAAATTATAAGCAGCAATCTGGAACACTGAAAATAATGATTTGTCCAAGATTTGAATCCACTTGAACACATAAGGGATTTCATTTACTTTTTATGGGGTCTTCCCAAATACTTTCAATGGGGTTAGGGACATGAATCTGTGGTGCCAGTTCATGTGTGAAAAGGATTCTTCGTGCTCATTGAACCACTTTTTCACTATTTGAGCTCAAATTTTATATCTGTGTCAGATAAGAAAGTACCTTGATGGGATAACCTGGCCATTCAGTACATGCTGGTCATGTTGCTGAACCTCAACATGACCAACTGAAGCTACAATACCATGGCAATTATACACTGTAATCAAGACTAATCATGGACCAACGAAAAATTACAGTGTGAGACTTATTTTGACACAGTATATTAAATGTACATTTACAGCATTTGGCAGACACCCTTATCCAGAGCAACTTCCCATTTATTTACCCTTGCAGTTGAGGGTTAAGAACCTTGCACAAGGGCCCAAGCTTGGTGGTACTGGGGCATGAAACGCCAGCCTTCTGATCAGTAACCCAAAGCCTTATCCTCTGAGCCGCCACATTAAATGTCCTGGCTGCTAGCTTAGTGATAATAATTAAGTGGATATTAAGTGGAAATAACTGTCTCTGTTCCATGGAAAATTAAGATTATTATTATTATTTTTTTTTACTTTTGATACAGTGCCTACAGACAATTATATTAGACAGGGATACACATATTAAAGAAATATATAAATACCTGGCAATTTGTAATCATTTTCATTATTTAAAATAAAATAAAAATAAATACATCAGTCACATGTAAGAAATAAGTATACACCTTTTTAATATCAAATTCATAAAATCGGAGTTAATGTTTTCCAGACTAACTGCAGGTGAATCCTCTCTTATTCACATTTGCATTTATATTTAAGGCATTTCGAGGATGCCCTTATCCAGAGTGACTTAAAAAAAGGGCTGAATGTGATTTTATACTGGTTCATTCAGACCAAATATTTGTATATTTCTAAAAAGAGTTGGGATTTCAGTTGTTGTTTAAAGACACTGACTCAGTTGTTCGGACATCAATGGGAAATTCATTCCACCTTCTGGGTGCAGAACAAAAAGGAGTTTAGATGCATGTCTTCTCCTTGCACCCTTGATAGATGGTGGGACTAGTCACACAGTGCTGGAGGATCAGACAGAGCAGTGTGGAGTTTGATAAATGCATTGAAATGCATTTAAATTTTTTGGCTTGGTAAACAATCATCAGTGTTTTAAGTCTATTGTGAGCAGCTACAGGAAACCAGACAAGGAAGCCTAGCAATGGGGTGGTGTGGGAGAAATTGGCGAGGTTAAATCCAAGTTGGGCAACTGCATTCTATATCACTTACAGAAGTCGAATGGTGCTCAGAGGCAGATCTGCCAGGTGTGAGTGACAATAGTCTACTTTGTACATAAGTACATGAGTAGCCTGTGAGGAAGAAATGAACTAATTCTTCTGATGGTGAAAAAACCCACGTCAGCACAGGAAGAGCATGCAAACTCCACACAGAAGCGCCCAAGTCCGGGTCTCTAACCCAGGACCTTCTTGCTGTGAGGCAGACGTGCTAATCACTATGTCACCAGGCTGCTAAACGGGAAGGTTTTGCAACACACCAATACTGATTATTATTTTAAAGAAAGCGAGAGCATAGGGCCCAATCCTGCTCCTGGAGATCTACCAGGAGTGTCCTGAACTGACATGAGCTAGAAGAATTACCAAGATGAATGGAAAGGAACAGGTGGGTGGTCATGGTTACCCCAAGGTTGTATGCCGTGACCAAAGGAGACATCAGAGAGTTGTTCAGAGAGTACGATCTGTATGGAGAACCAACTGTTAACTGATAACTTAAGAGTTGTCTGTATGGCAGTGGTATGAGAACCTATATGAGGATATGACCTCACCAAGAGATCTAGTACATAGAGAGAACAGAAGAGGACCAAGTACAGAGCTCAGAGTGATGTCAGTGGAGAATTTGCTTGAAGCTGATGTGGATTCCTTTTGCAAGAGACACAAAGGTGTCTTGTCGTTAACAGAGTCAAGTACTGCTGGTCGAGAAGGATGAGAACTGAGGACAGTTTGGCCGATTTAGCAGCATGTAACTTCTCATTGACAACTAAAAGAGGAGTCCCTGTGGAATTTGAAAGCCACTGGTACATTATCACTTGAGTGTGAAGCAAAAACCTATTAAGTCTAAAATTTGGCATGATTGTGCTTATGTGCTAAATTGAGTTACTAGTTTCTTCTACAGCCTTTAATGCATGTCAATTTAAAATGTATTGCATATTCCCTAAGATTTTGTCCTGGTAAAACCTAGTATGTCAACAGATTTTCAGCAGAGGGTTTTTCATCATTTTCTCAAACACTACATGAATAGCTTAGTAGATTTTCACTAAGCATTCAAAAACAGATGTTATGGAGACAATAATAATGGTTGTGATGACAGAGGTGTCTTGAGAGACTGGAGCACTGTGAAAGGAATTGGATCCAGTGGGCAGGTGGTAGAATTACACAACAAGAAGAATTGCAGGATCCCTTCTGTTTCTATATTGAAAAAAAACTGGGCCAGAGAAGGGGAATCCTTAATGTGTAGTGTAGGAGTATGGGTTGGAGTGAATGTCTGATTGTTGTTTAATATACCTGTCATAAAACATTGAAAAAGTCTTCGGCAGTCTGGGAGGATGGAACAGGAGGAGTCAGTGGGTTGAGCAATGTTGGTACGTTTCGGGAGAATCTTGTGCAGACATTTCAAGCTTTTCCTTGCCCTTGTAGAAGGCAGTCCTAGCAGAAGTCACATCAGATAATAATTTGGATAAGAGAGCATGGTAAGAAGAGAGATCTGTGTCGAGTCTCTGCTGCTCTTAATTATCTTCGATTGCTTCAAATACACATCCAGTAGTCAAGGAGCAGGGTGAGAAATCTTCATGGGTTCGGAAAATACTGGGATGAGCAGATCTATAAATGAGGAAAGTAAGGGTAGGAGTACTATTGGCTACCTCCAGTGTCAGGGTGCGGTAGGTATGAAGCAATAGATATAGAGGATGTCAAGTGGTGGTTTTGTTAGTGGGAGAGAAATATTAATAGTTGCTTTTTTGCAGGATGGTGGGATAGGATAGGATTGGTGGGATGAAGGTAAAGGATTCTAAGAGATGTGAAATGGGGTAGCAATTGTAGCACCCAACTCAAGAAGCTAAATATTAACTTGATGTTAATGTGGTAGTAGTACATTGAGTGGGGCCCTGGGAACATTTTTATTTATTTATTTATTTTAGACTAGAAACTATTATTGGTAAAACAAGAGAAACAATTCCTAATTTACATTTACTCTTTTTACTTATTCTTGAATTATGCTTATTATAACGATGCTTCCATTTTATGCAACTTACCCTGTAAGGTTTGCTTAAAATCAGAATAAAACTTTGTGAACCCTTAACTTTAAGTATGCAACTCTTTAGTTTGAAACCTGAAATTCTTTCAATAAAATCAGGACACAACACGAAATGTTTGAAATCCAAAATTTCGTAAACATTTACAAATAATGTTAATAAACAAACATTAAAAACACAAAAGTAAAAGTAATATTCCAACACCAAATATGTTTTTTTTTAAACTCAGTTCAAATTTCAACATATATAATAATCATCAGTAAGTCCTTCGTACTTAAATACAAAAATGAGGCAAGATTCGTTACTCGAGTTCTGTAGTGCCCAGGAAAAAAAAAAACACAAAAACGATAACTTCACAAATAAATGTGTGATGAACTACTCACAAATCCTCTGATGGTTTGATGCAAAGGAAGTTAAGATCTTACCCACGACCAATGCAACTCCTCCTTAACAACATGGTTGAATTAGATGGTACTCTCTGGCCTTTGTAGAAAACTTGGGTAAAACTCAATGTGTCAATCCACTTAGTATTATATATCCAAGGCTCATGTACTTTACAAACAATCTGCTATTAGCTTACAATAAATGCTAATATGCAAACTCACGATTAGCATCATGCATTCATGCACGATTACCACATCTACTCACAAACATAATATGCACTGAGCATTCACTTATCTCAAAGGAATGAATATATATATAGTCCAAAACAAAACTTTGCATCCACTACAGTTTCACAACTATTTCTTTCTTAATTACTCTCTACCTTGTCCAGGCAAAGTGTGTATCTATACTCACTCCCAACTCTAACTCTTGAGTTTTTCTCTTTTTTTTTTTTTTTTTTTTTTTTTTTTTCTGTTTACTTAACTCCCACCCACATGCAGGTGATTGGACAATGAATTTTACACCAACCAACGAAATAAAAGGAAATACAAAATTGACAACACATCATGCTAGGTTGTAACAAAACATGCCTTGACATGCCCATTGCTAATAACTTACAGCAAATATTAACAGTATTGTAATAAAACAAATGTCAACAACTTTAGTTGAATTAAAGCATTTTTTTTTTCTTTGTTTCAATTCTGAAATAAATATTTTAGACCGGGCTACACAATGATGTCTTTAGCTGGGGAGGGATGGTTGAAGGCCAGTTCCAGGCCATTTCCTCCTTTGTGTGTGGAAGAAAACTTGCTAAATGTCAGAAAGAAGGAATAGAGAGGAGGAAGAGAGTAAAGTCTCTGAAGAGAATGAAAGGGGTGTGAGGGGGGGGGGGGGGGGGGAGGAATGTGTCCGTGTCCTCAGGGGCCAGGGCAATGATAAGAAAACAATGGCAATGATGAGAAAGTTGACTGGAGAGGAAACTGCAGCTGTATGGAGTACAAAGGATGAGATGTTAAGATGAGACAGTATAAATGTATAAAGCATAAACTCTGAGACAGCATTAGACCAGAAATACCACCCCTCCCAGTTTTTTATGGAGTGAAAGTATACACAGAGGAAAGAGAAGCTGGTGTAGCTGAGTTCTGTGTGAAAATCCATGTCGCAATTAATGCCAGAAAGTCATAAGAGTAAAGGGAATCAACCTTCTTTACAGCAGACTGGCAGTTTCAGAGCTCACTACCACCCCTGTTCGAAACTGGGACAACAGTGGAGGGTAAAAAAGGTTATTGGTAGTAGAGCCTCTGGATTGTGGATTTTTTGGGTCCATGAGATTTGAGGTCAAACTTAGTTTTGAGGTACAGAAGTAACACTAATAGAGCTGATAACCCTAACAGAGAAAAACAAACAAAACAAAACAAAAAACCCAGACTTAATCAAATTATTGCTTAATCTAATGTTATACCACTGAAGTACATGTTTTGACTGCAACAAATTGTGACAAAGATATGTTACACCTTCAATATATCTTTTCATATATATAGTATATTTTCATGGGGTTTTCTCGCCTGTGATCTTTTTTGGTTTTGAAGTCTTGAGGAAAAAAACTAAAGATATTGGATACCTATAAGTCTGGCAAGTTATTTTAAATATTTATAAATTGTTTGAAAAAAATAGTTTTTTTGTAAGGAAAATAATCAATTGGAATAAATTTGAAATAACTGGCAATTTAGTGAGTCAAGTGTAGTCAAATAACTACACATCTGTATATCTGTACACACACAAGCATATATATATATATATATATATATATATATATATATATATATATATATGTATGTATATATA
>JAOUQZ010000041.1:8774201-8792804 GCA_028564935.1 Neosilurus hyrtlii
GCTGAGATGGGCGCCAGCCTTCCCGCGACCCTAAGTAGGAATAAGCGGTTCAGAAGATGAATGAATGAATGAATGAAATGCCATATGCTGTACTGATCTAAACTGTTTCATCCATCAACACACTGCCTCTGTGTTTGTGTGTGTTTCAGGTGGTGGACCTGTACTGGGGTGTGGACCCAGAAGAGTGGGACAGTCCAGAAATTCAGAGACTGCGGATGAAGCTTTTAGAAGAATGCCTGAAGACATCCGCAGGTCCATGCTTTGCTGTGGGTATATATGACTTTCTAACAGCCCTTGTAAAAGGAAATTTACAAGCTAATGCATTATTGTATTAATGCTTACCAATGATCCTAAAACATGTTTTATTAAGTAGTGGTAGCTATACATATTAAATATATATGTCAGAATTTCCAAATCCCTACAGGATACTAGGGTGAGGGATTTCTTTTGAAATTTGCACAGTCTGCATTACAGTTTACTCTATATAAAAAGATGAAAGAAATAACTGAAGAAATATTGTACCGATACATAAAGAAGGAAGGACTGTGTAATTTTTAACCAGCCTTAGTAGGATATTAAGGATATAAATTGTGTTGATGTGAATTGTTTTGATGCGCTTCACAGCTAAAAAAGATTTAGACAATTGAAAGCAGAAGCTGTTGATGTCAGAAAAGACAAATCAGATTGTTTATCCGAAGATGAAGTGCAATAATAATGAATGTGCCACTTTTAATATGGTTAAAGCATATAAAGTTTCTCTGCTCATTTTTTGAGTGTGTGATTTTACATCCTTCTGCCTTCTCACTCTCTTAAAATGACAGGTAATGAGAGCATTTTTAGTTAAAAAGGCAGCATGTTGGATGTCTATCAAGGCCGTGTTGGATGTCCAGTGAGGCATAGTGTTGGGATACTAATAAGGGATTAATGAATGTTGAAAGACCAATATGGCAGGATATTAAAAAACTGCTTGGCTATTGGAAGACCACTGAGGCTGGGTATTGGATGACCAACAAGGCAGAGTGTTGGACGCCTGGTAAGGTAGAATGTTTGAAGACCATTAAGGCAGAGTGTTGGAAGCCTTCCAAGGTAGAGTGTTGGAAGACTAGCAAGGCAAAGTGTTGGAAGTGCTGTAAAACTAAAAGTGCCCATTGTATACTGTGTTAATTTATATCCATGATCATTGTACATGATTCATCAAAATGTAATGATCGCAAAACATCTCCAATTATATCACAGTGCACTTGTAGGCAAAATTAATATTAACCAATAACATCATAGCAAGTTTAAGTTCCCCTTCCTCCAACAATACCGACTAGTCCATACATAATGTAGTTGGGTCATTCTCAAACTGGTACCATAAAGTTTGACATTCACAATCCACAAATTTCAATGTGGTCCAGCTATTTCCTTCTATATTGACCATAAATTCATGAACCATTGCTACAAAGACAATGAGAGAAACACTTCATCCCATTTGTTTTTGGTGAATAAATGAAGTACCCCTTGACTTTGTGTGAAATAAATACACTTCAGGAGGAACTCGATTGTACAGTGAACATTGTAATATGGAACCTCACCCCACATAGGAAAGTGGGTCGTTTCTGTATGTTATTGGCCTGGACACAGCTGGTTACATATGGAACTGTAAACTGATGTGCGATTCTCTGTCCACAAAGTAAGAAAAACAGAAATTTCTATTTGGAAATAAATTTGATGCAAGATATTTATTGCAAGCAATACTATTTGCATTTTGAGTTGATACTTTGGAGATAGCATGGCACGAAACAAAAGGAACAAAAAAAAAGTCACAATTTCCATCCACACTTTGCAACTAATTTTGCAGGAAAAAAAAATATTTTTTTCTTCCACGCTGAATTTTTCTGAATTATTTTGTCTTGCATGTTGTGTGTGTCCATGTGCTATTATCTGTGCAGGGATTGTTTTTTTTTTAATTTTTTATAAAATATTGGGTCCAAAATGTGAATCCTTAAATTTGACCCAGTTTCAGAGAATGGCCCAGTTTCAAATGCCGCAGTATATTATTACACTGCGATGTACTGTATGTTTTCCATTATCATTATAATGTGAGTCTGAACCTCTACTTTAACCATACTTGTTATTCTACTCACCCCTGCTTTATGTGTAATGCATTAAAGATGTGCAATTAATTGTATGCTAATCAAAATCTGTCTCTGTAATTGACATATCCTATGAGTGGCTTACTGCCTTGTAATGAACAATGTCTGCTTAAGAATGAGGCTGTTCATCGACAGTCGGGGTGCGCTGAACAATCTCAGGTGTCCCTGCTAAACATCTGGATGAATCCCAGGTGCCACACAGCTTTAATTGTTCAAGCTTCAGACAAGTTCAATGACAAGCACTAATATCTGTTGTTTTTAATAGCTGTAATGTGGATTTAAAAAAGGACAGGTTCTTGTAATAATCACTCTTCGCTGGTGTGGGTGTGTGTAGTGCTGATCGCTGTCAGGTCAAGTGCAGATGAGAGATCAGTGCACAGGTGTGGGTGAGATTGATGTTAAATGATTAAAATGTAAATGAGTAACGTGGTTGAAGGGTAGGAGGATAATTGAAGTCACAGAATGACAAGCAGAGTGAGGGAAGAGAAAGAGAGCAGGGAATACCGTTGGGTCCCTGTCCTCCCACTGTCCTTCTTCTCATTGTGATTTCTCTTTCTTCCTCTACTTCATACAATCTCCCACACATTGGCTATGTCTCTTGACTGTCAGTGTCTCGGTCACACACTTACCGGACATACTGAATCTTCTGTCTGGCTCTTTCAGCACTTTGATAGCCATCCCTCATTTTTCTACTTTCCCCTTCATAACTCTCACTGGTACTCAAACCTTCCTTTTCTAATTTAATCTGAGTTTCTCATTCTCTCTCTCTCTCCTTTACCCCTCTCTGATCAGTGTTTTCAGTCATCTGTCTCTCCTCTGCCCTTACGCCTCACTTAATAGATCTTGTCACCCTCTCTATCTCTCTTACTGTCACTCTCTCCTACTTCACTCTCATTCTCACACATCTATATCCTCCCTGTCCTCCAGCAAATCCTAAATTCCTCTTGCCCTCTTTAAAGCCCCCTCTCTCAGCACGATGAAGTATGTAATCTCTTCCTCTGCTCAATCCGCTCTGGTTTTCTGCTATGGTTAAATTAAATCAGGCACAAGATTATATTTAAACATATGCTATAACTCTAACTTAAAACATACTTTCTGCAAAACTGCCCTGAGAAGGACAAGTGCAGAATATTAACCCTGCTTTTTGGGAAACACCGAAAATAGTTAAACATGGCCTTGTTTATTTTTTCCTCAGCTGCTTTTTTTTTCCACTTTGGGAAAAGTTTCTTTCTGAGGCATTCTGTTTGAGTTCAGAGTCTGGAGACTCTGGCCAGGCTGCTGTAGTAAAAAAATCTGTTTTATTGTTCCCAAAAAGAATGAGGTCAGTGCTCAGAGCTGTGAGATGAGCTTTTCGGTTTCTCTACTGAGAGATTTCAGTCGTTCGAATTCTCCAAAAAACATGAATCCCAAAGGAAGTGATGCAAAATAGGCCCAAGGAAAATCAAGGAAAACCCATGCCGATTGCTCAGGCTTTGCTTTGGCTATCCAAACAGCAAACTCTACTCTATTTGCAAGCAATGCAAAACAATGACTGACCTTTGAGATATTTTCTTAACACTCCACAAAATAAGACATTAAGACATCTTCCCCAAATCTCTCGGTGTGTGCTTTTAGATACTTGATATGTGAGGTGCCTGAAAACAGTGACATCAGTGTCCCTCTGTTCTTGTGATGCGCTGTTCCGTTGAGTTATGTATATGTTCTGGACTATTTATTGTAAACTGGGAACCCAATGTTTGATCAGAGAAAGAGTAAAGACAAGAGTAGGGGGTTGGGGTTGACAGTTCTGGGTTGCATGTGTCACTTTGAGTCTCCAGAGAGGGACTCTGTGCAGATTGGAGCTGTTTAATCTGACTGTGACAGCCTGCAAGTGAGAGAGAGAGAGAGAGAGAGAAAGAGAGAGAGAGAGAGAGAGAGAGAGAGAGAGATTAAAATAAAAAGAAAAAGTGATATTTCTGAACTTTGAGTCTAGCACTGGACCTATTTTCAATAATGATGAGCAGTTTTGTGTGTTGAAGCCCTACATGAGTCACTCTGCTATCATATGCATCTATTTTTTCCCCTTTAGGAGATTTTAAACAGATATAATTAAAAATCTAACTTAAAAATATAATTAAAAATGCAGATATTATTAAATGATTTATAAACAGTCCGTATCAGTAACTGTTTAAGTAATGAAATGGAGCATGACCCAAATTCTCTTAAATTCTCACTAAGCCTCTGACACCTCTTTGAAAAAAAAACAGCAGCGTTTCTGAGGTTTCTTTCAGTTAAGAGACAGAAACATCAAAGCTCTTGTTAGAAGAGAAGTGCAGCTGACACACAGTCACACTGTCACAAAGCCTTAGGCTCAACGAGGTGGTGGAAGAGACGGAAAAGGAGAGAATAGACTGAGGGAAGCACAAAGAAAAAAAAGTTCAGTTCAGACACAAACCACTTCAAAGAGCAGCTATAATATACAGTAATGTATCACTACACCAAAAATTACAGAAATGCTTCAAAAGACATAATGTACTTTACCACAATATACTCTTTTAAAAAATACAGTGAACATGATGGAAACTTTAAAGAAGTGAACTTGTGTGTCAGAAAAATAATGGCCTTTTAGTGTTGTGTGAAGCCTCCTAACAGCCTAAAAACAAGACAACCAATTATTATATTTCCTATGAAGCAGGCTTACTTTAAGTCCCCCTTAAATAAAAGTATTACAGGAAATAAGCACAGTACTTTCTTCATACTTTGTCCAAAACAACCAAAAATTGCACCAAAGGATTTTATACAAGCAATACACAACATACATTGATTTTCATCCTATCAGTAGCTACTGTCCCACTATCATGCGATTGCAAGCCAGACATGTAACCTGGGGCTTCTCTCAAAGTCTATTCTCAAAATTCTCTCAAAAAATCATTCTGTCTTGCTATACATCCCACCTATCCTGAGGTTCCTGACCTGCAGAAGAACTAACGGGAAGAAATCCAGTGTAAACCAAAATGCAGGTTTTAGAGAGAGAGAAATCCAGTAACTCGCAGTACAGTTGCAGTGGGAGCATCAACACCACAAGTAGATGCAACTGTAATTTTTTTCAACTTGAGCTATGTGTAATTTAGCTGAGCTTGCAGGTATCCAAATAAAATGCTAAATTTAAAAAAATCAAGATTAGCCTAACAGCTAGCTTGTGCTTGGCATAGTTTATGGACTAGTTTTCTTGTACATATATTCTTTGACACAAATTACAAAAATATCATGGAGCAAAATGTTTACATCAATGTTTGATGGACTGAAGGAAATAAACCCAACCTTCCACCTTGATACCTCTTTATGCCCCGGTTGGCATTGTCTGTCCAATTGCTTATCATTACACCAGTATCCTTGGGTTTCTGTTCTCAAAGTAGCCCAAAGGAGGTGTGATCATGAAATCCGATTTCCACAAGATCCGGAAATGTGAGTAGAAACAACAATGGCTTTGGCTCGCACTCAGCTATAGTCTGATCGTGGAAAAGTAGCTACTGTGTTGCTCCTATTAATCTATCCATTAAAACAATTGAAAACAATAAAATACTGGAAGTTGGCTGAAGGAGAAGAAAAAGATGCCAAACACCCGAAATACACCGATCTCACCATTCTATATAATTGTATAGATCATAAGGTGATTTTTATTTGTATCTTTGCTCTGAAATTAATCCCTGGCTATGAATGGCAGTAGAAGTATGTAATAACACCATCTAACACCATCTACTCTTAATGCAGCTATTAATGAAGGCTATTTATGCATTCTATGAGGCAAAAGACAAATACCCTGAGGTGCAAACAATTATTCATTTCTTCTGCAACATTACATTAAAAGTAATCACTGGCCCTTTATCACAAATGTGTAGAAATGAGCACAGATTTGGGTACTCTTTCATGAATCTACCCCACACATCAGAAAAGTCAATGCTCATCCCATATTCAAAAGCAATCAGAACCTACATATTAGGCTTCTCTCCCCATGTTCATCAGTAGGCCTTGGGCACCCATGACATTCTTACTAATTCACTGCTTATCCTTCCTTGAAGCACCTTTGGTAGGTACAGTACTTACCACTGCATAGCAGGAACATCCAAAAAGACCTGCTGTTTTGGAGATGAACAGACCCATTCTTTCAACCATCACAGTGTGGCCTTTCTGAAATCACTTAGATCCTTACATGAACTCATTTTTCCTGCTTCCAACACATCAACTTTGAGAACTGACTGCTCACGTTCTGTGTAATACATCCCATTCCTCGGCAAGTGCCACTATATACTCAATGTTATTTTCTTCATCAGTCAGTGGTTATAATGTTTTCAGTGTTATGGCTGATTGTCACATATGCACATAATATGACAAGATTTGCCTCCATATACATCCATAGTTTACAAGACGTGCACAATCATTCATGTAGCGGGCACAGTAGCAAGCCATTAAATGTAAAGCATTCAGCAGATCATCTAAAAAAAGTCCTGTGAAATAGAGAACGATTAAACATCTGAGGAAGATACATTTCAGTAAAGCTGAGTTTGAGGTTACTCCAAATAAAAAGATAGGCATGTTTTTTTTTTAATCATTTTATTTAAATTTTTTAAATAATTATTTTTTAAAAAATAAACCATTTTCCAACCTCCTGGTGTTACTTTAATTATATTTATAGCTAGGCATTTTTAATCGTTTTAGATCTTGAACACTTAAGTTTTATATAAAGTTGGATTTAATTCTAGTTTTATTTATACCAATATTTTTATGATATACTAGGCTACCAAAATCAATAAAATTGTGTCTGGTGTGCTGATAAAACATTTTTACATACTTTATATATAGTATTTCATAAACAACTGTTTGTTAGAAACATATCAATTACTGAATATCCCATCTACCTAAATCTCTTTGAGGTCAGGCCTTCAAGGTGGAATAGAGGGTGCTTATATGCAAATGCACCTAGTACCCAACTGAAAATCTAATGAGCTGATAAAGATCCATCTGTTCATTCTGAATACACATTTACAAATTAGGTTACATGCTGATACTAACCCCTGTTACCTACAAAGTTTGGGATTCCCAGGAGTAATTGTGATTATCAATTTATGTTTTTTAACTGTCAATTTTTTACTGCTCCACTTATTTGCTGTAGTTAGTAGTAACTGGATTAGAATAATTACCTCTACATCTACATAGCATTCATTAAGTTGTTTCATTCAATTTGCTTTAACAAACATGGCAAGGAAGATGTAGCAACTATAGGTAGATAATTTCATTAATAACCTTTACAGCAGCCAATTAAAAAACAAAAAAATCACTAGGCAGGTAAAATGTAAACAAGTAGAGGTCAAGGTCACAGGCATAGAGAGGAGGCAAACCCAAGCACAGAATCCCAAAATAGGCAATACAATCGAGATGAATGTAATAAACTGAAGCACTAGCACGGGCAATATCAAACTTAAGGTTAAATCGCAAAACTAGGGTAATGCACAGAAAGAACAGAATTAAAGGCCAAGGCACAGTCAAGAGCACAGAATCAGAGTCAATATGAAAAGGCATAAACATAGACAAAGGCTTAATACAATACAGGAGCATGTCAATATTAATACTGCACAATGAATCATGGCAAACATACCCCTTAAATAGACTGCATGGTGATCAGATGCATGGGAGTCAGGGGTGTAGGTGAACATGTGACCTAAAGGTTGCTGGGAAGTGTAGTGTAATGTGCACTGATGGTGTTATGCCAAAATAAGATGTGGCTAATGGTTGCTAGCTTTGAAAAAAAAAAAGCTGTAGTAAGGTTTGTATTTTTACCTTTTGCAAAGAGACTTATTTACTTGTACAGGAATATACAGATGAACAGGTGAATTACAAATAACAGGCCAACAAGCTGCCACCATGAGTCATTTTAAACATGCATACACACCTGAAACTACTGACAATATTGATGATTGTGAAATTAATTATTAATTGTAAATATTGATTCTTGTCAGAAGGCAGGTGGCACTACACCAATGAGTTTAGGTGGAGAGAGAGAGAGAGAGAGAGAGAGAGAGAGAGAGAGAGAGAGAGAGAGAGGTCTGAGTCTCTACCCTTCTCTAACCTAGTCTACCCTTCAACAATTCCCAAATGATTAGCTACCACTGTGACATTACAGTTTATTTTTTACTATTTGCATGCTTAAGAATCAGCCTTTACTCTGCAGAGCTTACAGGATGAGACACAATACTAATGAAATTTATAAACCTCAAGATTAGAATGTGACCAAGTTCTTAAAATAAATAAAATATGAAACTGTGATATCTTTTTCCTTTTACCCTTTTATATATATTTGTGTGTTTGTGTGTGTGCGTGCGTGTGTATAACCATAAATTAAAGGCAAACTATAAATTAAAGGCTTTTTATTTTAGAGTATGAGTTATTCACTTTATCAGTAAATAAGTACTTTGACCATCATTACAGTGGTCTCAAAAATAATAAAGCAATATACTTTTTAAAACCTTACTTTTTCTTTAGTTGTCTCTCATATAAATCATAAAAGTCTGAACTGCAGAGTGATTAAAGAAAGATTTTAAATTTCCAAAGCTTCTTCTTTTTCTTTTTTTACCCACTAATAAAAATATAATAATGTTAGCAGTAGCATGTCTGTTTCATTGTTTGTGTTTCCTCCAATTAAGCAGAACATTTGAATAATTATGTTACTGTAATTCACACGTAGGCTGATCGTAATTCTGTAGGCTTGTAGGTTACAGAGACCAAGTTTACCATCACAGTGAAGGTCTGTGGGGTATTCAGTATTAGTAGGAGATATGATGCTAAATATAGTTGTAGGTGAATGGGGAATTATGCAGATCATAATGAGGTTCAATTTAATGTGAAATATTGAGCAGCCTTGTAATAGAGCTGCAGTAAAATTATGCAGCAGTGACAATCTAATGAAGTGTTTTCTGGTCAAAGCAAGTGTTTACTAGTGTGATTTTTCTCTCTCCATCTTAACTGTTTGCAGGGATTGGTGGGGGAGAAGTATGGCAGCATTCGTGTTCCAGGGGAGGTGGAATCAGCTGAGTTTGAAATGATTCTTGACGCAGCAGTGGAAGCCGGTCTGGATACACGGATCCTGGAGGAGTGGTACTGCCGGGATGAAAACTCAGTACCACCGGCATACTACCTCAAACCCAAAGCTGAGATGCTGAAAAAATATCAGAACTCAGTAAGAATGATCTACAGCATAGACATTGCTGGGTATTACCTGTTGTCACATATCAATAATCCATTAATTCACTCATTTGCCAAACCGCATTGTCCTAGTAGTGTGGTGGGGAGTCTCAGCAGACTCTTTTTTTAATTTTTTTTTTTCACACTTTTTTTTATTGTCATAAAGTATGTACTTACAAAGGAACAAAAATGAGCACAGGGTGTTAAGACCTGATAAGTTATGTTAACATACAGAAGAGAAAGAGAAAAACAAAACAAAAAAGAGAAGGTAAGTAAATGACTGAAAAAAAGTGAAAGATAATGATGCATCTAAATGATATACACACTAGAGGGTTACACGGGATTGGATTTTCACTCCTGTTTCATCCCACTCCCACAGAAAAAAATCTGGTCCCATCCCAATCCCGGGCCAGTGTAAAAAACGTTTCCTGTTCCATCCCACTTCTGCTATATTGACTCCCACTCCCATTCCGAACCCATTCAGAATGACTCCCGCTACTGTACCACTCCCATTTTTTTTTCTTCTTTTAGTCTTTAAGCAATACATTGGCATTTATTGGCTTAATCCAATTTTCTTCCTTTAATGCTTCGTAGTTGCTTTGATGAATTTTAATTCTCAGGTCTGCATGAAATAGTGGTTACCAGGTTTGCCCCACAGCAAGAAGGTGGGCTTCAAGTATCATGCTCTGACATTTTTGTGTGGAGTTTGCATGTTCTCCCCGTGTATGAGTGGGTTTCCTCTGGGTACTCCGGTCTTCTCCCACAGTCCAAATATTGTGTACAAAAACTGGCTGTTCCAAATTGCCCCTGGGTGTGGATGTGAGTGTGAATGGTTGAGTGTGTTGTCCTGCAATGGTCTGGCGTTCGAGCTGTTCAGGGTGTATCCCACATTTAACCAGTGTTGGCTCTAGCCTCCCCATGAGTGAGTGAGATGAGTGTCTTTGATTAGTCTGATTGGTTTGATTAATGGCACACATCAGGAATGGTAAGATTTTTCAAATCACAGCAATGTTGCCTACACTTAAAAAGTCACAATGCAAGTGCACTAGTTAAAAAAGTGTGCATCTGATATGATATGGGGTAGAAATTGGAATTCATTGTCTTCAACATCTCTATAGAAGTAAAGCACAGTTTTATACTTACTAGTTACAGCACATTATACTATGCCTCTTTGTTAATCCTAAGCATCCTTCAATCGTTTAGGTGATAAATGTTAAGAAAATCCAACAACATGGGTTAAATTACAATGTGAGGCAAATTATTTTGACTTAAATTAAATCATATTAGTAGTTATTTTATGTGAATCCTGAATGTATTGGAACATTGACGATGCGTTGAGGTGCACCTCAGTGATAACACACACTGCAGATTACAAGGCAAGAGACATTCACAACATGAATCATTGCATGATATCATTAGCATTTTTTTTTATTGTAAAGGATGTGACATCTATTTACTTAAAAAAGATACTCATCTTCATGAGTTGCTTTTGAACATAATGAAAGTAGATCCATTATCCCAAGGAACTGAACAACAATTTTGCACTACTTTATTTAACTTGCCCCACTTCATGTTGATTTAACACAGAGAGAAACCTTATGAATTATGCATTTAGTGTTTCCTAAGGAGGCCATATAGACAAATTTGAACCCAGCATTTGAGACATATCTTGTAAATGTCACAATGTGCTAGACCAGTGGCTGAGGACCTCTCAGAAATTACCTGACCCAAGAGAGCAAACTGCTTGCCTGCAGGAGAGTTTATTAGTGACATAAATTCAGTTTGTCCGTCATTAAACCATAATAAATGCACAGGATCTAGCACTTGCATGTGTTTCTGACATTCAAATTTTTCTGTCTTTCACTGTCTTTGTTGTGAATATGCATTAACCTGCCCCCCCCCTCCCACACCTCCCATCCCCAATAATTGCATTCTCCATCTACACTGATCAGCCATAACAATAAAACCACTGATTGGTGAACACTGATTATCTTGTTACAATGTCACTTGTCAAGGAGTGGGTGTATTAGGCAGAAAGAACCAGACAGTTCTTGAGGTTGATGCTGATTGGACACAGAAAAAAACAAGGCCTAGATAACTGGGTCGGAGCATCTCCAAAGTGGGGGGTTTCCAGTATGCAGTGGTTATTATCTACAAAATGTGAACAAAAGAAGAACAACCAGTGGCAGTATCATGGGTGTCAAAGGCACATAGATGTGCATATGGAGTAAACCTGTCTGGTCTGATCTCACAGAGGATCTACTATACCAGAAATTGTAGAAAATTTGCTGGCTATGATAGAAAAGCGTCAGAACACAGTTAGTCACATTTTAGCCACAAACCAGTCAGAGTGCCCTGAAAGTACCTACACTAAACTTCAGAATTGGAGCATGGAGCAATGGCAGAAGGTGGCCTGGTCTGATGAATCACATTTTCCTTTACATCATGGGGACTGCTGGGTGTGTGTGCATTGCTTATTTGTGTAAGACATGGCACCAGACATCTTCAGGGAGAATGCAAGCAAGTGGGGACACTATGATGCTCTGGGAAATGTTATTTGGGTGGATGGTACTTTGACACATACCACCAACCTAAACACTGTTAGAAACCAAGTACACAATTCATGGTAACAATATTCCCTATTAACATTGGCCTCTTTCAGCAGGATAACACACCCTGCCACACTGTGCAAATTGTTCAGAAATTATTTGAGGAACATGAGAGAAATAGAAGAATAAATGTTTATTGCCATTTGTAAATGTACAAAATAGCATGTATACATTGGAATTCTTGGTGCACGTTCAGAGTTTTGTTACCAACTACATTAAGAATTAACAAGTACAAACTATAAATATATTTAAAAAAAATGAATTTTAAATATAGGGACAAGAAAGAAAAGAAAATTAAGAGACGAGGAACTTGAAACTGTCAGTATGCTCTACTACTGTCTATTTGATGGTAAGGGGCTGCAGAGGGGGGCCTCCTCCTGAAGTCTAGGAAGAGCTCTTTGGTTTTTTCCCGTGTTGAGGAGCAGGTTATTGTCTTCTCCATAGAGACTGATTCTGTGGACCAGTTCTCTGTATGCAGATTCATCTGTTCCTCTGATGAGACCCAAGATGGTTGTGTCTTCTGCATACTTGATAATTATGTTATTGTTAGTGTTGGAGTCACAGTCATGAGTGTAAAGTGAGAAGAGTTTGGGGCTGAGACAGCAGCCCTGTGATCTTCCAGTGCTGATTTTGATCTTTGCAGAGACCTTGTTTCCCATCCCCACAACCTGTGATCTGTCGATGACGAAGTCCAGGATCTAGTTCTGGGTAGGTGTTGGTATCCCCAGGTCTGTCAGCTTCCCAACCAGTTTCATTGGACTTACAGTGTTGAAGGCAGAGCTGTAATCTAAAAGGAGTACTCGTCCATATATATTGTTAGTGTCCAGGTGTTGCAGTGGAGGGACAGAGCGTCTCTGACAAATCTTGCATAGAAATTGTTGTGTGTCTGGTTGGATGGGGTCACAGACTTCCGCATTATTGAGATTAGTCCTGTAGTTTGTAATTGTCTGTATTCCCTGCCACAGATTTAAATTGTTGTTGTCCCTGTAGCAGGTCTCCAGTCTTTGGTAGTATTTCCTTTTGGCAGTCTTGATAAATTTTTGTACTGATGCTCGTACTGTGCATGCTTGTACTCCATAATGTCGCCTGACCTGAAGGCTGTGCACCGGCCCCTGATCTTCTTGTGTACATCCATGTTGAACCATGGCTTCTGATTGGGGTACACTTTAATAGTGCGGGAGGGGATACAAATAGATGTGCACCAGTTGAAATAGCTGCTCACAGTGTCTGTGTACTCATGAATGTTCCTGCTGGCTTCTTAAAAAATTTCTGTGTCTGTAGCCTCTAGGCAGCCCTGCAGCTCTTTCACTGCACTGTCAGTCCAAGTCTTTGCAGTTTTTCACTGTTACTGAATTTGACTTCAGTCTAGTGGTGTAAGTTGGCCTTAGAAGAATGGCTAGGTGATGAGACTTCCCAAAGTGTGGTTTGGGAAAAGCAGAATAAGCATTTTTAATGTCCCTGTAGCAGTGGTCCAAGGTGTTGTTTCCCATAGTTGGGAAGTTAAACTGATATAGTTTAGGCATGCTCTTTCAAAGGTTGCAGTGATTAAAGTCCCCTAGAATTATGAGAGCAGCATCTGGGTATGAGTTTTCATGTCTGGACATCATGTCGTACAGTTTTTTCAGAGCATTATCCTCATTGGCTGAGGGGGGTGTGTATTACACAATTACAAAAGTATGTATTACTCAATTTCCTCCGGGATCAATGAAGTATTCTGATTCTGATACTGTGCTCATGATAACACACTGCAATTTTCTTGGTAAATACAATGGTCTGCACATTAATGTAATATACTTCATATATTCTCTGAGCATGACTGCGATATTACCATTTTATGGGTGCTCCAGGTGTGTCTGACAAAAATGGCTGTGCCCCTGACGCGTGCCTTACCGCACTTGTACATTGGCAAGGAGTATGATCAGGAGGGTTAGCCTGCTTTTGCTAACCAGGCAGTGGAGCCTTCGCTCGACTCCTCCCCACCTGCCTCGCTTCCTCGGCACTCTACATGCACCAGGCGAGCCCGCGGCTATGGTTTGGCTTTCCACTGTTCCAGCATGGATCTGTAGTTCCGGGAAAGGATTGAGCAGTTTGATGTCAAAATGTCTTTTATGACTCATCTCACCAAGCTGTAACAGAGTCACCCAGTCATACTTTATGTGAGCCATGACATATCGCACATTAAAAGACAGAAGTGACACCAGTAACAAAAAAAAAATAGATAAAACCTAACTCAAAGAACAGCGCTATGTCACACATTGGGGAGCGGCATCTTGGAAAAAAAGGGAAAAAAGAGTTCAAGGCATTGATTTGACTTCCATATATCCCAGATCTAAATCAGAGTGAGCATCTGGGGAGGTGCCAATTACCCATAACTATAATGTTAGGACTGATTAGTTTAGATTTCCCTTTTGTCTGTCTTTGTTTTATACTCATATTCTCAGTCACAAACACAGGGAGTCTGTAAGGCAGAGTGGCACTGCAGGGCTAAAGTTAAGAAAAAATGCTGAATAATATCCTGAATTTAAAACAGGGAGCATGACAAATGACATGGCAAAAAAAAAAGTGATTCCTGACTGATGTTTCAGGTCTCATGTATTTTATGGAGAATGGATTAAACTCTATTATTAAACAAAAAAAGAACCCAAGAATCTCTATTTAAACATTCCAGAAAGTCCAAGCATTGGATAGAGATAACTCTTGCTGAGAGTTTAATTATCTCCTTTGAATACTGGCAGATCATTGATCATGACTCTACCTCTCTCTTACAGATGGAGTCGAGCAGCGTTGCAAAGGCTAAGAATGCAAAGGCCTGGAGAGCAGTCTCTGAAGAGATCAAGAAAATCTTCAGAACTGCAGTCTTACAACTACAAGAGAAAGGAACCATGAAAAGTGCACAGGCCAAAAAATTTCTATGTTCAGGTATGTGGTGGATGAAACCTACCTCTGTGGAAATTCATGGCATTTGTAGGGATTGCAGGGAATCTAGATTGAATGCTAATAAAGTGTGGTTCTTCTTGTTAGAAATTCTGATATTTATGAATCACTGAATCGGGTGTATGTAGATCAAAGCATCTCTGTGCTACATTCATAGAGGGGTGGTCCACCCTTTACTTAAAGTAAGTCATTGTTGTGAATAAAGTTAGCTCTGGACTCTAGACTCTTTTACAGCTCCAAGTTTGTTTGGGGGTTTCAATAATCAGAAATGGATGCATTCAAAGAGTGGTCATCTTGCCTACATAAAGCTCAGCAAAAATGTATAGCATTCTGCAGTGGAATCTTGACCATCGCTTGACTATCATATGATGATCAATGATCGAATATCTGCCGCAGCAGGCATTTAATGTCCTCCCCGGCCTGTGTATCCGCCTGATTTGTCAGCCATCAAACACTTGTGGGATCGGCTTAGACACCGAGTATCAGCCCGAGTACCAGCACCACAGAACAGACAGGAAGACTGCAGGAGGAGTGGAGGAACAACCCACTGGACAACATACGGAGGCTCGTCAGATCCGTGCGCAGTTGCAATATTTTGACACAAAGATTTTCGGTTGTTATTGATTAATACTGTTCAAATGATGTAAGAAATTTATTTTAATAATTTAATTGACCATTTTGAAACAAAATATTAAACATATATAATTTATTCTGAGTGTTGCATTTTCATTGCCAGTAAGTATATCTCTTAAACAAAATACACTCTTAATTTAAAAAGAAATGAAAATATGTGTTCATCAGATACCTTTAAACTGCAGAAAGGCTGAACTGCTTGACACTATGTTGCTTGTTATCATCGTAAAGTAGTTGCATACAAGCTTCCACTTAAATGTCTGATTGAGTTGATATTTTATCTGTTGGATGTTAGTGGCCCCACTAACAGCTTTAAGAGGTCAAGACACCTTTCAAGATACCTTTCAGTTAATGTATATAATCATGTTTCAGTGGGCTTAATGGATGCTAGACAATAAAAACTGGATTCAGATACAGTGATCATGATACTTTGTTGCACCAACCACTTACCATTCTTTCTGTAATAATTGTAATCATCCTTCATGCAAACAATTGTATCAAGTGAACAAAAAATGGGGATATTAATGGTTAATGTCTTATAACTTCTTCCTAGAAAATTGTAGGTCTATGATACTATTAACTTTAAGAATTCTCAAGACCTCCTCTTATGAGAGACGGAAGGCCAAAATGCTATTTTTCTAACTAATTATTCTAGTCATTGGTATGCACAGAACACTATATAATTAACTCATTACCCTCAGCATTGATGAATTAGTTGTTATGGATGTTCTGTGGTAGAGTGAGTGCACACACACACACATACACACACACAGGTTAAATTTGGCAGATGTGCACAGGAGGTTCGCTCCAGCACCTTTGGTTTATGTTCTTAATAGGCCTCTAATGTGCAGTCTGCTGTGCTGAGCCTCTGATTTGGGATATTTTGCACAAAGAGTTTTTGTTTTATTTATTTTTTTGTTGTTGTTGTTTTACCTATAATTGCTAATAACTACAGGAAGAACTTGGTCAAGATCACAGCTGCAGTACATTTCAGCACATTGTTCTTTGCATAAGGAAAATCTGTTAGACCAGTTATAATTATTACTGAACATTTTTCTCCTTGAATGACTCAGTACTTTACATCTACTAAAACATTTTGAACTGGAAATCGCAGCCTCCAAAATGGTGCCTTTCCAGCCATATTCATCTTCTCAACCCCTCATTAACAAAGCAAGCTTTGAGCTTATGATACTAAGCCGACAGGGTTGGCAAGCTATCAGTGGAACACTCTCTTTCGAGGACTTTGATAAGGCATTGCAATGATGGATTAGGAGATCAAATCAAATATGTTTTGCCTTAAAGGCAGCTTAAAGAAGCACAACTAATCACAAACTAAAGATGGCCAAAAACACAGGCCCCACACGCCAGTAAGATCTCAATTTGGGTGTAGAGTTTTATTGTGCATAGTGATTAAAATAACAAATATTTCAAAAGCATTAATGAAAACTAATGTTTATTCTCTTATTTTTGCAGCTCTGGAGGATGAATTGGACTTTGCTTTAGGAAAACAGACCCCAGCTTTCCTCAAGAAGTGTGTTTGTTACATTCGCAAAATCTCCAACTTCGACCGATTTGCCAAGATCCCAGACATGGCCCGCTACATGGACACTGTGATGAGTGGGGATCGTGTCATTAGGAACCAGGAGGCCTATGAGCGGCTCCTGAAAGTCAGAGATGAGTTCATTCCCACAATAGTGGCAGCGTCCAACCTCCGTGTCTATTCCTCGGTCACCCACTGTGACATGAAGCTGGGCTACTCCCAAGAGGTAGAGAGTCATTATGTGGAAGGTCTATGTAAGCAGTTCTATGAAGACATGGTGGACATTATTCAAGCTACTGTCCAACAAAATTTTGACACAGAAACAGATCCTTTGTACGACGAGATCATACAACATCTTTCGCTGTGCAAGACATTTTCCTCATTTTATGTGTATAAAAGTGAGGTCCTCGATATGGTCCAGGAATACCTCTACCCATCTAAAGGAGGGAGAACTTTTCCCCTAGTTGTTTATGGAGGGCCGTGTACAGGAAAGACGCTGTTACTTGCTGAGGTGGCTAAACAGGTGAGAGCATTGTCTGTGCATATTTACGTGTGTGGATGCATGAATGATGGACAGACAATAATAATGACCAATCAAAATAAATAATTTGGTCGAATTTCAGGTCTGTGCAAATCAAAAAACAAATTTTCAGCCATGGCCAGGAGAAACCCAACAAGAAATTGCATAGCAAACAGTAATAAACTAATACTATGCATATATTTACCTTTTGCATTGCTTTGTGAATTGTGGATAATGTGAATGGACTATCAAATAAGTTTAATATTGTAATAGCATTCATAGAAAAAAACACTAAACAAAACAGTACTTGGGTCAATTTCATAAAAATGCATAATTTCTAATTGCACCTTGCATGACAAATATGTGGACCTAATCTTCACACAGAAATATCCTCGGCACAGGGCTCAAACCTAGGACCGTTTTGCTGTGAGGCGAAAATGCTAACCACTACATCACCATGCTGCCAACATACTGTAATGTTTGAAATGAATATGACCAGTATGTAGTAACAAAGACATTCATGCCATAGTATATCCTCATGGACACACACATGCATGAGAAATAAATTACAAATCAGCTACGTAAACAAAGTCCACAAATATGTTTTACTGATTTAAAGCATTACAGTTAATGCTATCTCTATTCTTTATCTCTGTTCTATCTCTATGTTGTTACCAACATTAGATAGATAACTAGCAGAACATGCCTTCAAGTGTAAGTAAATTATATAATGGTTAAGATAAATATAGTCAGTATGTAGCTACAAATTTATTAACAGTACATCACCTCACACCCTTTTGGTTAACAAAAATGCTATTATGTTCAATATTATTTGAAATGAGGACACACACCTACATGACATGACACAACTTTTAATTTAAATTAAATTCAAAACACTAATGCTTGCCTACAAAGCCAAAAATGGACCCGCTCCCTCCTACCTCAAAGCACTTATCACACCCCGCACAGCACCGCATTCTCTCAGATCCTCTAGCACTGCTCGACTGGTCCCTC